>JAJMIG010000006.1:0-156025 GCA_030583365.1 Sugiyamaella japonica
CTCCGGCGGCTGGGCGCTGCCCAGACCCGTGGCTCCGCTTCGCGGAGTACGAGGGCCCCCTTGTACCCAGCATCGCCAGGGGCCCTCGTACTCCGCGAAGCGGAGCCACGGGTCTGGGCAGCGCCCAGCCGCCGGAGGCAGAGCCGGAGGTTGCACTTACGTCCTGCCGTAGTCGAATGGATATACGAAACCCAGACGCCGCTGAACTGGCAGTGTGTTGTTAGTTTTCGCCGGTTTTCCTCGTCAGGGGTAGTTCTATCAGAACGGCCAGCTCCGCACTGGGCACTCCAGAACCTACCTTCAGGAGAGCCTGGCCGGCTTCGCGCTTGGCCAGTTTCTCGCTCATTTTTTTTTCCAGTTCGCGTCAGTCGCTTGCCCACTCAATTCGTGTTGTGTGTAGATGGGTAGTCGGGCAGAAACAAAATCACGAGCTTTTATGATCCGAGGTTGATCTGAAATATGTTCGATAATCAACTGACAAGCTCGACTGGATCACGGCACGCCAGACTGGAGTCGCTAGCGACCCTTACCCGTGTACAGTCATGACGAATATACGTGTATCTCCACTGAAATGGTAGCCCAGTGTAGAGGAATATGAGTTGCACCTCGTGAGCACTTGAAATGGGTGTGTTGGTGACCCTGCCAGAAGCAGACGAGTGAAAAAGTGAAATTACTATTCAATTATAAATCCTGAAGAGGCACAGATTGATACTGGTCCGAGACGACCGCTTGTCTGGCATACATTGTGCGCAGTACTCCGTGCAGGATGAGCGTCCCTAGCTGGACGAGAATAAGAGATAGATAGATATAACAACCAAAGGCATCGACGTCGATAAACAGGAGCGTCAACATGAGAAAAGTACAGAAGAAGCCTGCGAGCTGGATCAGGAGACACAGAGGGTGGAAACCTGAACCCGGTCCTTTGGGATCTTGATCGCGATCATATGGTAAAAGGCAAAGAAACCCTCCATAGCAGATAACTCCAGCAACCGCCATGGCCTTTTGAAAAAAGTTATAGTTGGTCGGGTACTCGATTAGAGAGTTAAGACCGGTAAAGATAAGCAGCTCACTAATCAGGCAGCCTCCTACTACACTAGCAGCTAATACCCAGATAGAACGAGCAGTAGCGGCCTGTTTTGAATAAAACATCTCCTGACACCAGCAAGCAAGACCCAGGATTGCCGAGAAATGATGGATAATGGGTAGAATGATGAGACCATTCTGCTGAGTAGAGTAGTAGATTCCTATAAGTACCCAGGCGGATATCCATAACGGCCAACGAATAGCCGAACGAGCGACACCAGAGCTTTTTTTAAGTTTCTGGCAATTGTCTAATTGCGCCAGTACAGGAAATATGGTTGGTGATAATACCAGTAACTGGATAATAGCGCTTGCCAAAAACATGGTAAAATCTAGTGTTAATTGGTATAACAAGAGGGAGAGGGAATGAATACAAGGCTGACCAAGTTATCAGATTATCTAAAAAATCTCAAAGCATCTGATAACTCCCAATTAGGCAATCGTTCATTTTTATCCAATCATACAGCGGCCACCAAGCTGGCAGATGAGCAAATTAACGGGTGATTCCGTGTCAAGGAAATCAGAGTTTGTGTTGGCTCCGTTGTCAACGTTGGCAGCGCTAGCCCAGCCCTGTTAGTATCAGTTTATATATATTGGTGGAATGTTTCAACAGTCAGCGAAGTATCCAGTGGGTCGGTTAAAATGATTGAAGAGTTGACTGGCTGTATTTGACTTCTAATGGTCTAACCAGGCGTACTCTCTCTTTCTCTTGACTCTGATCCCATCTATTGTCAGCATCGCAGATGTACAATTTGTGGAGGAGGATTTGCTCTGGCGTACCCTTATCTTATCTTCTGAATTTTCACTATAGCCTCTGGGCACGGACGCGCCGGCGGTTAGTGGCCCTGTTGTTCCCACCCGCCCTTTCTTTAAACCCACCCCTCTCAGTTCAAACCCCTCTCGACTGTCGGTGAGCTGAGTAGGCGAAACAAGAACGATTAGCCGCCGTCATCTGCACTCAGGGAGTATATGAAGTCGCCCTCAGTTACCAATTACAGATTTCGGTGATTCCGCCGTACTACTGCTGATAAGCTACCAGTGTACTCTGATCAAGTATCCGATATGGATAAATAAGACGGTTCCTGTCCAATGTTGGGTTGGATACTCGTTTCCTCGATATAAAATTATGGTGAAATTACTTAGTTCATTGACTGCTATTGGGGGCTGTTTGGTAACAGCAGCAGCGGCCGCGGCGGCAGGAGGAGGAGGAGGAGTGGTGGTGCCAACGTTGGAAGATAAATGGGGCACCGACTGGCCGTTCTCAGGAATCAACACTTTTGCTCATTTACCTACCGACAAATGTCTTATTCACCCAGATACAGAGTTCGATATTGCGGTGATTGGTATTCCTTTTGATACTGCCGTATCATATCGTCCCGGTGCTAGATTCGGCCCAAGAGCCATCCGAGCTGCTTCTGCCCGCCAGTCGTCGTTGAGAGGTTTCAATGCCAGAGCTGGAATCAATCCTTATCAAGATTGGGCTAAGGTCATAGATTGTGATGATATTCCAATCACTCCAGTTGACAATAAACTTGCCCTACGACAGATGACTGAAGGGTATACCGAATTATTGACGAGGCCAATCCATTATACTAAAGATGGTAGATCCGGCTTGCCACCTCGTCTAGTGACTCTTGGAGGCGATCATTCCATTGTATTAGGTGCCTTGCGTGCCCTTCATAAGATTTATGGACCTATCACAGTTATTCATTTCGATGCTCATTTAGATACCTGGCTTCCTTCCAAGTATCCTTCTAGTTGGGAAACCGAGGCTGGTGCCGGTGATTTCACTCATGGCACTATGTTCTGGATGGCTTCTCAAGAGGGTTTGTTATCCAATGATACCTGTATGCATGCTGGTTTACGCACCAGATTATCTGGTAAAGATTGGGGTGACTATGAAGAAGATACAAAACAAGGGTTTGCTAGAATTGCATCTGACGACATTATGGAAAAGGGAGTCAAGGGCATTGTTAAGGAGATTCTTGATCGAGTTCCTACTACTGTTCCAGTGTATATTTCTGTTGATATCGATGTCATTGATCCCGGAATGGCCCCTGGTACTGGAACTCCTGAAGCAGGGGGCTGGCAAACGCGAGAACTAATCCAGATTCTGCGTGGTCTTGAGAATTTGAATCTTGTTGGCGCTGATATCGTCGAAGTATCGCCTGCTTTCGATCATGCTGAAATTACTGCCCTGGCTGGTGCCCAAGTGGCATATGAATTAATCACAAACATGGTCATAAAAGGAACTGCTGCTGATGTTCTGCCAGCGTCGTCTCCTTTAGCTCATGATGATTTGTAATAAAAAAAAAATACTTTGTATATATAAATAGCATGTATAAAATGAATGGTCACTCGTAGTTTGCCCTTTTGTTGATTTATAACTTTGTTAGCCAAACAAGATGAACACCTGCTTTGAAAGTTAATGTGCCGTCGTCTTTAACATCCTGTGGTTTCAGGTTCTTGTCAAATAGTTCATATACGTGTTTCTGTACTTGTGCCTTTGTATCTTCTGGTAGCGCGGTGATATAACTACGACTCTCCCAGTATTTCCAATAAAACTCCTTATCATTTGGAATACTTTTCTTGTATTTGAAATGTTCTTCTGTGTATGGAACATGAAAGTATGGCTGATTCTGCAAGACAGACACCCATTCCTTGCGTCGATATTGAGGCACGTCCAAGTCAAAGCTATGAATATAGTCGGCAATACTACGCTGTACACTGTCCTTATCCAATGATTCCAAATCATCATAATTCCAAATCAGCCCGAGCCTGCCATCTGGGCGCAAGATTCTTGCAATCTCTTTCAAGGATTCGAGGTTTGCAAACCAATGGAATCCCTGAGCAACAATCACCGCATCTGCATAATCATTTTCCAGTGGAATGTCATACGAAGACGCTTCAATTGTGGGGATATGAGGAAACTTGGTTTTAAAAGACTTCAACATACCCGACGATGGTTCGACAGCGACAATGTCGAACCCAGCATTTGCAATTGAAGCGGTGAATTTACCAGTTCCCGCCGCCAATTCGACAACTTTGGACCCATTTGTAAGGTGCAGATGATTTACAAATGTATCCACTGCCTCTGCAATATATCCAGGGCGAACCTGATCATAGAGTTGGTGATTCTTATTGAATGAGTTGAGGGACACTGAATTGACTTGGTTATTTGACGTTGTGGCTGAAGAAGAAGACATTCTGGCAAACCAAACTCGAGACTTTAAACTATTATTAATTAAACTAGCTCTAGAGGTCAGCAGACGACTTGTGGTACGAGCTAGCATAGAAACAACAATCAACTACAACAGCTGTTAGTCAATGTCAACAGTAGTGCTTTTAATTAAGATGGGTTGTGATCACGTAATAATGGCCGTATGCCGCTGCTGCTTATATGAGAGATATCACCACATAGAACGGCGGCGGCTATACAGAGAGTAGCAACAATTACGGCACAATCAATGGACGTATAATGAAATACAAAAGATCTTTTTTAAAAGATCTTTCGCCAGATGAAATGTGATGGGCGTGAATCCAGCGAGGTGCATATGAAGCTAGGAAATTCGTACAGCAAAGTAGACAATAGGGAACAAACACTGCAGAAACAAGCCGATCACTGCCGTTCCAGGACCGATTTTCAGGGGATCGAAGCAGGGACCTCTTTGACGACCACCTGTACTGATAGAGCAGTGACCATTCTATTTTCATTTATGGATGCAGACTATGACTGTGATTGGGATATGTGGCAAGTTTAGGGATGTCACAGTTGACATATACAACCCTTTATTCGAAAATGCATTTATATTATTTATAGATCATATCATTTAAAAGAACGGACCGGATAATGTTCATTATACATGCCACTTTGAGAAAATGGAACAATGGTGTAGGTCTTGGATCTGAGCGATGGTGCCACAGGAGGCAGCCCGCTCTTGTCGAGAACGTCACCGGCAATAATGTCTTTAGTAGAAGCGGCAAGAATCTGAGTTAGTGACACCTGACCTTGCTGTACTTCAGCAAGAGCCTTAGTTCCTGCGTCTCCATCAGCGATTCGAGGAGCTTTGGCGGATCCATAGTTTAAAAGACCAGCAATAGTCGACTGGCTGTAGAACGCGGTCTGCGGGTAATTTCTTCTATGATCTCGTTTGTAATAAGGGTTTCCAGCAATATCTGATGTTGGGAGCGTAGCAGGGTCTGTATAAGCTTCTGCCTCGGCCGTACGCGAACCTGGTGATGGCATTCGGTACAGTGGCACAATTGGATTACCAGAAGAACGATTAGGTACTGCCACTAACAACTGTCGAACTTTTTCCCAAAAGCCTCTTGACACGGCAGTGTATTTCTGATAAATGTTAGCCACTGCACTATCTTTCTGCGGTGAAGAATAATAGCTCGCGTAGCATTCGATTTTAGGATTTAAAGCATCCGACGAGTTTGATGGCGACGGCAGGGCGTCGGTCCGGCAGGCCGTTCGGGAGGTCGTGACGGTTTAACAGCAAGTCCAACCGGTCTACCCTACTCGCGAATCGCTAGCTTTTAATAACCCTGTTGAACCCTGTTGAACTTACCTTGTATATCGGGACTGGACCTCCTCCTGACATTTTGACTTTTTCTATAGCAAGTTTCTCGACTATTCTCAAATACCACTCTCACCGTCGGTCTATAAATTTCAAAGCTCGAATATTGAAGCAGCATCGACCAATAAAAAGTACTATATTTGAGTGAGAACATGATGTGCGCCAGCCGTGTGTGCGGCGTGTGAGGCACGCACCCTCGAGCTCTCGAGCTCTCATAAGAAAACAGGACTCCTAGAGCTATTATCCCTATATATATCATGTGAATCTGTATTGTGCAATAACGTCAGACTAGCTCCCTCATAAGGGTCTCATAGTCCCAGTAAACAAGTTTGCTCACCAGTTTTGCCACTCTATATCTGTATCTACTATATTCAATAAGTACTGTATAAGTTTCAGTCTTATCGTCAGACAACGAGGTGGTACTACCCGTGGCTCGTGCATACTCCGCTAGTTTCATTAATCATATTACATATACTACTCTGCCTCTATTAAATCCTCTAAATTAACCTCCAATCGACCCTGAACGTTTTCAATTCCAACACAGAAACACAGCATCAAAATGGCCTCAGAGCACAACTCATCAGCATTTCCTGCATCGGTTTTAGAATACAACATATATGTGTCGGCAAGAACGATATCGTATTCTTGTGAATCGCTAATTATCGCTTTACGCCAATCAACTGCCGTCGACGCTTTCCATCTGTTTTTCGATACCGACATTGGCATAAATGGCGCTACCAGATTGTATTCCGTCTGACCCCGCAGATAATAATATAATCCTTGAATGAATGCCCCCAGAAAGCATGTGCGACTGATAGAATGGACCAGAAGCCACTGTTCCCAGTCTTGAGGACGTTTGGCAGCTCCTTCTGAATCAAGAGTGTATGCTACTAAATCGTCGAAAATAGCAGTCAATGGCAATATTAGCGCTTCTGCTTGACTGACCTGCCTTATATCGCCACTGAATAATCGAATGCATTGAGTTAGAAGTAGAGCCTGAGCTAATGCGACCTTGTCTCGAATTGACAATCCCGAAACCACAGGCAGAGGAAGCATGATAGAATCCACCAATATATTGATAGTGCGATTGAACTCGGCAGAAATGTTCAGTTTCCTAGCTGAACCATAAAGGGATTTGTCTTTCACGTCACCATTCTCGCTGCCACTCTGTTTCAGCTCTTCTTGAGCAGTAGCACTTGCGTGTAGTGAACATATTGATAATGCTGTTAGAAGCACCGGCGGATAACCTTTTGGATAAAGAGATGGATGAATGAAAGCAGTTTTGAGATTGGTGAGAAATAATGTAGGAAACTTTCGGATGCGCGCAATGTACAAACCACAAGTCTGGGGTGAATCCGGGCTATCTTGTACTAGTCGGAAGTTTAAATGAAAATAATTGAATTGTTTGACTTTGGTAATGACGGTTGGTCCATAATTCAGTGGACAAACCTCTTCTGCGTCAACAGAATCTGGAGGCGTGATAGGTGGCTCGAGAGGAGACCGTGGCGGGGGTTGGAAAAACGTAGATCCACTGTTGACAACATTGTCAGTCATATCATCACATTGGCCTGGTAAATCTAACTCTATATCAAATATTGAACTAGTAAACCCACTAGCAGACGGAGTTGTGGGTGGGGTGGAATTCATGACTCTGAACAGATATGATGTCTGATTATTATTATTATTATTATTGTTATTGCCATCTGGAGTTTGCGGACTATTGTACGATGGAGTGTCGTTACTAGTTATAGTAGCAGCGCCCGAAGTTGGTTCCATGACAAAACTAATCCCCGGAGCAATGGGAACAGTTCCACTTCGTTTCTTCTTTTGAATCGCGCCTCCATTTCCCTTTATTAATTGTTGAACAATAGGGTTACTTGTATTGGCATTATAAATACACTGAGATCCAGTAATCGAGCATCTGGAGCAGGCTGGATAGAGCATATCACATCGTCTCTTTCTTGTTGAGCATGTTAGACATGCCTTTTTCCTTGATAGACCCATTATGGTGATACTCCTAGACTAGAAAAGATCTAGAAGGTAACTGAGACTTCAATATCGAAAAAATCAGTCGTGTCAGCAAATGTGTGTTGATTTGTTATGAAAGTCAGGAATTCCCCGCTCAACTAACTAGAGCAGCTGAATATATAATATATTAGGAAACCTTCTTGCAGCATGCAACACGAGATATAAAGAGTCGAACCCTTGCCACTATCAGATTCTGTCCCAACACGTCCTATAGAAGGCGCCTACTATATATTCCACCAGTCTATCTATGGCCCGTTCTTTGACCTGCCTCTACATATGATTCGGGCCAATCTGCCCGAATCACCATCGTCCGTCGACCGATTGTAAAGTGGCAAATTCTGGTTTCATGGCAAGGCATCTATCACCATACCGCTGTGCCCACACGATTTGTATGGTGAACGCATGCTCGTCCGCTGATGATTACTCCTCCGCCTGGCGGGATTCCACCTTTATATTCCTTCTCGGCAATTGCCACCGCCGATCGTTGTCCGCCTCTGCACGGCTGCACGGCCTTACCTCCCGCCGAGCAGCCAGATGCCTGGGGATAAGCTCTGATGAGCGCGGGAAACGGGGAGTTAGGCGTTAGCGACTACTTATAGAAAGACTAATAAATCCGACGCGGACGTTTTCGAAACGCTGGGACGGACTTCCACACCTGCAGCATCCCCATCTGCAGGGGAAATGCGTGCAAGGTAATTTCTGGCCCAACAATAAACAAATGTCAAAAAGACTATATATATGTCTTGTTTTCTAACGAATTTATTAAGGGTTTTTCTTATTCAAATAAGTATCAGCGAGATACAAAAGATATTTAATAATGAGTAAAGAGCAAGACGCTCAGTCACACAATCCGGTGGAAGCTGTTCCTTCAGGGTCCATTCACTCATTGTCCCAGCCAGAACCAGCACCAGAACCAGCACCAGTGCCATTGAAAACTATCAATAAAGTCCGCAAAGCTCTGCGGCCTATTTCTCTCATTGTGTTTTCAGGGGCTCAGATCCTAGATATTCTTAATGTCACCGGGTTAATGTTTTCCACTCGAAGTATAGCAGAAAGATATAATGTCCCTCTTGATACTGCAAGTTGGGTGATATCGGCATATGCTTTGACATATGGGTCATTTATTCTCCTAAGTGGTCGTTTGGCAGATTATTTGGGCCATCGATTGACTTTCACTGCCGGTATGATGCTGGTAGCTATCTCCTGTCTTGTTGGAGCAGTCAGTCATAATATCTACGTGTTGTTTGTTTTCAGAGCTCTTCAAGGGGTGGGCGCGGCACTGACAATCCCTACGTCGTTTGCATTAGTTGCTCATACCTTTCGGGGTCGCGCCCAGGCGTTAGCGTTCGCACTTGTGGGTTCGTGTGCTGCTCTTGGAGGCATCGTAGGTGTTCTTGTAGGTGGTGGTTTTGCTGACACCAGAATTGGCTACCATGGACTTCTCTATTTATCTTTCGGTCTATCATGCTTCTTTTTCACTATGCCATATTTCACTGTTGAAGAAACACCTCTTCACAGAGATAAAATGAACAAGTTAGATTGGGTAGGATCCATTATCATTGTTTGTGGAGTTATTCTGGTTGTTTTTGCCTTTACCAGCGCGCCAGGACGATGGAAGTCGGCTCGCGTCATTGCCCCTCTGATTCTAGGACTTTTGTTGATTGGTTTGTTTGCCTATTACGAGACATACATTGCAGAACAGAAGCTACATTTTGAGCCTCTGCTTCCAAGTTATGCTTGGAAATTCCGCAATCTGGCTCCCATCTTTGCAATGGCACCTTTGCTATTCTCCAATCTGTTTGTGGTTATGTTTGCCGGATCTAATGAGATGATTTATGTCATGAACCTGAGTCCCATGCATGCAGCAGTCAACTTTATATCCTTGGGAGTATCATTTGTGCTTGCTTGTGTTGTTGGTGGTGCCAGCTACGGCAAGGTCCCATCCAAACTGCTCCTAGTGTCGGCACCACTATTCAATATTGTGGGTGCTGTTCTGATGGTTTTCATTCATGACCACGGCTACTGGCATTTTCTGTTCCCTGCCACCATCTTCATCTCGCTTGGTTGTGGCTTCTTTATGTCGACGTTTCTTAACGTTGTCAGCAATGCTGCCCCTCTAGATCACCAGGGTCTTATTAACGGCATTTGCCAGACCGGCGGCCAACTAGGTGTTGCAATCAGTCTGGCTATTGCGACTAGTGAGATGGGTGACGGTCTTAAGGTCTCATCTTACCAAACGGCATATTATACTCTTGTAGCTTATTCTGGTTTGGCATTCATTATTGGAATCGTGTTCCTCAAGCCTGAGCATGCCTCGGCGGCCAGCGGCAACAGGGATGCTATCAAAGTTGTTGACGGCGAAATCATTGAGGAAAAGGAACAACACGAAGCCAACGAATCCAACAGCATTGCCACTGACAATGCCAACATTGTTTAATTTATGATGATACACAATATACATACAAACTAATACAACAACCATTTTATATTCTCTGCTACTCTGTCGGGAATCAGTTTGCCTGTGCTCACGCGCTCTCGGGTCAATGGGGTACCACCCCTTTAACGGCTTGTGTGTTGCGGGGTCGCGAAGCGGGGGCATGCGCGATAGCACACGTGTAGGGCGCCGCGTAAAAGAATAAATATATGTGCATATAAATGAAATCTCGCATGCGCGCCAACACGATTGGCCGACATCGGCATTGCCTCGATCAAATGGATTTGTCTACATTCTGGTGGCTTGAGTCGAAACATTATGGCCACCCCTTTGAAAACATGGTTACGGCCATGAACGTACCACAGCTACTGCTATTGTTTGCTCCTATTAGGTTTCTGGCTTCCGCTGCTCTCAACCGCCGCCCATCATAATGCATTATCTAGAGTATCTTGCGCGCCGATTGCAGTCGTTTGCTTAGACCAGCTTGAACCTTTTTCGGTAACAAAAGCCTGCCTGTCAACAAAGTATATAAAAGCGGTCAGATCACCCGAATCTGTTGCTGAATAGACTTCTCGACGAACTTGTTCAGTTTTTTTTGAATCTCATCTTACTCTAGTCGTCGTGTGTTTTATTATACAGTGCCATGTACGGTGATATTATTGACAACTAAATTACAGTAGCGATTGTCCTCACTGCCCAGTCGGAAAATCAACCACATATATTCAGTTATCCACCAGTAAGACGGCAAGCTGCCACCGCTGCTGGACAAAAACTCCAGGTTCGAGGTGCGGCTATCAGTTCGCTATACCGATCCGCTGCCTATCGCTGTGTATATAGTAACCGTTACGTAAATACTTACTCAGGCTCAGTCGGCTTCGAGAGTACGTTTTCTGCATTTCATTCAGACCACTCTCTTATTTGCTTGCTTCATTTTTGTTTCTGGTTTCAGTTTGTGACTTTGATCTGGTCTTATCAGTTGTTTTCTTTGTTCCTCTCGTTGCCCACAGTCGGTTTTCCAGTCCGCTGTCCAGTCCGCTGCTCGTGTTGCTCGTATTCCACTCACCTGTCATTAAAAAATGTCCTCACCACAGTCTGCCGTGTCTTATATCCAGCAATCCATCTCAAAAATCTCACCAAGAACTGTTCACCTATCAGTTATCGCTATTATCATGGTATCTACTCTGGTGCTGGCAAAGGCTCTCTCACAGCTGTTACATGCATCTCAAGCCTTAGTGGGCCTGACCAGTGCCGTCACCGGCTCGTCTTTAACGTCATCCTTTTCTATGTTGGATATATGCACTGACTATGCAATCCAGATAGGGTTCAATCAAGATTGGTTTGTTACCAGATCTCTGGGAGTCATTCTGTAAGTATTACCGTTCACCGACTGGTTGTACAGCACGTCGATACCCTTATCGGTGATAATCCGTGCGCCGATACCGACTTTCAGCCGTTCATCGAGGCTGCCATCCTCATGTCAATCAGCAAACTAACCAACTAACCACTGTCCCAGAGTCGCGATTACCAGCGCTATTGCCTTTATGGCCATTTCGTTCTCGGCCGTGTTTCAATTGCTGTGTCTGTCCTTCATCATGCGCAAGAAGTGGAATAGCATCTACACGTTTATGGCCCAGCTGGCCAAAGACGACTCGCCACTGGTACTGTAAACCCCTTGATGGTACCCTCGTCTTGCGCTTCGGCTCCTTTTCACGGATGACCCGGAGCTCGGAGTTGCGGGGTTGGCCTTGAATCTGGTGATTAGGCTCTGCTGCGGATCCGCGAGGCAAGGCCTGCTAAACATCATCTCATCTGCATCTGTAAATATAGCACATCCTGTACCGGCTTCTTTATTTTGCATACATGTCCATCTGTCAAAACCACTACCACCTACGATGACTCGTACTCATTCCCAAATATAACTACTAACTGACCGGGCTTCCTATGCAGGGCACACACTCCATGCGCCCCCGCTATCCCACTCCTGGACTACCAACGCGACTCTGCCTCCGGCGGCTGGGCGCTGCCCAGACCCGTGGCTCTGCTTCGCAGAGAGGCCTCGTTCTGCGGGCGCCTGCTCAGATCCCGAAGCTCTACTGTCCCGGCCCCTCTGCGAAGCAGAGCCACGGGTCTGGGCAGCGCCCAGCCGCCGGAGGCAGCACCCAGGCCCGTGGTCCATGAGCGCCGTATCGATCGTCGCCATATGGCGCTGTCGCCAGACGCTATTATTATCGATCACAGCCAAAAGCCAGGGCAACCGGAGCCACTGCCACTGCCACTGCCACTGCCACCGCCATCGCTGTCACTGCCGGTAGCCAATTATTGCCGGTACCAGACAGCTGATAGCGCCATCCCTCGGGTTCGCTCGCGTCTTCCGTGTGTCGGTCGGGTACATTCTTCCGCTATCTCGGACGTATTTCTAGGCCCACCGTTACGCTTCCGTTAGCGCCGTGTTAGTCGGCAGAAGCCGTTTGACGAGGCTTCTGTGCGTCGAGGCTGCGTCTGGTGAGCAATGCCGTCCTCGCTGCCTCGCAGTTCGCCAATTTGCCTGGCCGTTCGTCTAACACGTCTGCCGTCCTTGACGCGGTCCACGCTCCCAGCACTCCGCGAAGCGGAGCCAACGGGTCTGGGCAGCGCCCAGCCGCCGGAGGCGAAGCCCGTGAAGCCCCGTCCCTCGCTGCAGTGTCTCCCGTGATGATGTAACTCGGCGTAGCCCAAATGCAAGAGGTGTAGGCGCCTTGCCATCGGCTACTCACCACATTAAAATTTTGGTCATTCCCATCTGGGAACTTGTATATAGTGGGGTGCGTGTGTTCGAGTCCAAACAGAGGCAGTATAACTAGAAAAACCCTGCCTCCCCGCGGTCCACGACCTGTCGTATTTAAGTTTCTCGTTTTTTTTTTTCTTCTCACTCGGTTGTGTCGTCAGTTTGCGTCACTGGGAAATATAAGACACAAGGAAAAGCAAGCACCAGGAGACGGTAAAAGTGCGTGCGCAACAGTCCGGCTGACCTCGACCCAAAAAAAAAAAAAGACTGCCTGCTTACCTGCTTGACTGCCTCATTCCTGCTGGCTACTCGTGTATATATAATATAAAAGGGCCCAGAGGCGTGGTTCATAGGATTATCGTCGTTGAGAGCGAATAGTCGGTAATCGGTAGATTTCTGGCAGAATTGCATTTCACAAGGAGCGGGTATCATTGTCTCAAGTTGTCATTGATTTCGAGTGAACTTTAAACCGAAGAACCTTGGGATTGAAACAAGCGACTGTTTTGGTTGTTGTCATTTGTATAATAAGCTCATCATGAAGCTCCCACTGTCGTTAATACTGGGAATAGTAGTAGGGCTTTCCAGCCCGCTGTTGGCTACAGCCGCTTCGGTCCAGGACGATTCATCATCGCCCCCGTCTTTTGTATCGCTGGAATTCGCAGGTACAAGAGCCAATGTGCACCCAATTGGCAGATACAATGACAACCCAAAATATTATAAACCTCCTCAGGAGTTGACTGGTACCCAGCACGGTCTTAGACGACGTGGCGACTCTTCCTCATCATTGACAGTGTCTCTGAGCAACCAGTTCACGTTCTACCAAATCAGCCTCAAGGTTGGCACTCCATTCCAGTCGTTTGGTCCGGCTATTGATACTGGATCCAGTGATTTGTGGGTCAGCAGTAGTAATAACCCGTTCTGTGCTAAGACCCAGCAGGAACTCAACGAGGGCTTCACTGATTGCTCGTCTGGTACCTTTAATTATAACAAATCCTCGACCTTTAGTCTCAATAACTCGGACTTCTCCATCCAGTATCAGGATGGGTCGTTTGCTCAAGGTATTTGGGGCACTGACACGTTGAATATTAGCGGCATGTCGCTTCTCAACACGTCCATAGCTGTTGGTTTAGAAGCAAACACCAGTCAAGGTGTGTTTGGAATTGGATTCCCCGACCTCGAATCCACCAACCAGCAGACCACCGTAGGACTGGGGCCTGGCGATCAGAGCAGTGCTGGCGATGATAGCTCAAGCACCAGCGATGATAGTTCCCACAGCGGGCCATATACATATGAAAACGTACCTCAGCTACTCAAGACCCAGGGTCATATTGACACTGTGGCCTACTCTCTGTGGCTCAACGACGTCAACTCGCAATCTGGCCAGATCCTGTTTGGAGCTGTGGATCATGACAAATACGATGGAACCCTCACCACTGTACCACTCATCAATTCGGTTGCCGGGTTTAACCAACCAATTGAAATGACCATTGTTCTTTCTGGGTTGTCGCTAGTCGACGCCAGCGGTGACTCGTCTTCAGTCATGTCTGGCTCCATTATTGCTTTGCTCGACTCTGGCACCACCTTTACTTACTTGCCACAGAATGTCGTCACCTCCATCGGTAACAGCATAGGTGCAGAGTATATCGATGAGCTTGGCTATTATGTTGTCGATTGTAATATCCAATCGGGCTCGTCGGCTCTTTTGTACAACTTCAGCGGTGCAAACATTACAGTGCCTCTTTCAGAGATCCTTTTCGAACTGACTGATGACAACAACAATCAAGCCACTTTCGACAATGGCCAGCCCGCCTGTGTCATTGGCATATTCCCATCCGACGACGTCATTCTTGGAGACTCGTTCCTGCGCAGTGCCTACGTCGTTTACAATCTCGACACTTACGAAGTGTCACTTGCAAACACAAAATACAACGCCACGTCTAGTAACATTGAGGCCATTCCCGCCGATGGCGTCGTGCCCAGCGCTGTGAAGGCTGCAAGCTACAGTTCTACCGACGTTGCTTCGTCTGTAGAGGCGCTAGCGGCCACTGTCACTTTTTCGGGTGTGACTGGAACGCTTGGTGCTCTTGAGACTGGTACTGGTAAGTGTTTTGCTGCCCCGTTGCCTCCAGCGGCTTGGCTCCGCCCAGACCCGTGGCTCTGCCTCGCAGAGACTAACTGCTTTTCAGCTGCTTCTGCTACTGCTACTGCTTCAACTTCCTCGTCTGGTACAGGTACGTTGATCTCGTCTGAGTCCATGGCGACCTCTGTTTCGTCTAATACTGCGTCTGCTACAACTTCATCAGGTATGTTAAGTGATGGTGTTCTGTGCAGTCAAAATATGCCTTTTGGCTATTGATCAGATCCAGTATTAGATGATCCAGAGTGCTCACTGGGTCCGCTTATGTGTCTATACTAACCCCGGTTGTAGCTTCACACCATAATGCTGCTGGTAGAGTCGAGGCTCCTTTCAAATCCTTTTCCGCGTGCATCACCCTGTTCATCGCTGTATTATCTTCATTATGGTAGAATCTTAGATTCCGACCTGCCGATTCTCCAACTTAATTCTTGTACCGATATATATGCATATATATAGTTTAATTTATTATTTGTCTGCAAAGTTACACTGTCCACAGTAGGCAGTAGGTTACCAGTAAACACAACAGACCCTGATCGACCGACCGACCCATCATCTGCCTTTCTCTGATTGTTGAAATATGTTCCATACCCTGAACATAGAGAGCACTGGAAAGCAGTACGTCACTGGACCTTAAGTAGCAAGAATGTGTGCTTAAGGCAGGAAGAGTTTTCACGAGGTGGGAAAACTCAAGATGTATAAAAGAGTCGTAAGATTGTCCTTGAATTGTTTGTAATAATGTAACCGAAATAACTAAGACTTTCTTATTCACCATACTATATAATGATCAACACAGATGCGGCTGACCAGAGAGAATCTCAACATGGTAGCGACACCATGAAGTCAGGCTTCAAGTCCAACGGTGACCCAAGAGCCTCTTCGTCTCTTGGCTCACCTAGGGTCCTTTTGGAAAGTTCAAGTAACTTCAAACTTTGGAATAGACAATTTACTGCAGCTGCGAGATGTCGCAGAGTTGGCTTGGAGATCAAAAGTGACATGATAGACGATGCTCAGCTGAATATGTACTTATGGATGAGCTTGGCAACAAATGTTCAGGATGTGTTTTGTAATGAGGGTATGCTGAAATGCTCTATTTTTGACATCTATGCTGCACTGTGCAAGCGATATGACATCGTGTTTATTACACCATTGGTAGAAGAGTACGATACACTCTTTGAAGGATTAAAGTACAGGGATCCTGTATCCTTCGCTAGAGCACAAGATGCCTGGGGGGGATTTATGGCTGACCATCCTGAGAAGATGGATGTATTGCGGGAGTTAAGTGGCATTAAGAAGTCATCTCCCCAGCTGTTCTCTGAAGTAGTCAAGACTAAGAACTTTGGTTGGGACTTGGAAGAGTACAGAGCTTTAACAATAAATTGTGCGTACAATGCCAATGTTGTTGAAGACAGACCAATGGAGGTCTTTGCTGCAAACGCCAAATGGAGCAAAGGAAAGAAGCAGGAGTTTAAATGTTTCAATTGTGGAAAGGTAGGTCACTTTAAGCGTGACTGCCGCTCCCAAGATGTGGAAGTACACTATTGAGGACGGGAATGTCCCAGATAGTGTCTTTTTAACCCACAGAGGTACTGGGTGGCTGTTGGACAGTGGTGCTTATATACACCTGTGCAACAGCAAGGATGACCTTGTTGACTTTGTTCCTGAGGAGCGAAGTGTAGTCACAATATCAAAGGTTCAGAATCGAACTATTGGTAGAGGTACGCTTATTGCTCGCGCACGAGATGGGGATGGATCGAAGTTCAAAAATTAGTCTTAAAGAATGTCTTGGTCTGTCCGAACGCTAGTCATTGTTTGGTCAATATTGCTAAATTGATGAAGGACACTGAGCACAGTGTTGTGTTTGAATAAAACGTTAATTGAAAGTGCAAAGTGTATGTTGAGACGATGCAGTTTGACGACACAGTTTTGGGTACAGGCGGTTAAAGCCGCCTGCTATTTGAGGAATATATTACCTACTAGAACTACTGGTTCGAGTCCAGCAGTAAGGTATCTAGGTAGGAAGCCAAACTTCAAGGATCTTGGAGTGTTTGGTTGCAATGCTTATGTTCTCAGGAATAAGTCAGATAAGTTTGATGACAAAGTTGTAGACGGTATTCTGATCGGCTATGACTGGTATGATGGAACATATTTGGTATGAAAAAGGCAAGCTGGTCAGATCGTATCATGTCAGATGGTTTGTAGACAGGTTTGACGTTGCCAATAATCTACAGGAGATTCGCTATGGAAGGTTTAGTGGATCCGGAAACAGAAATTTTGAATTGATTGATACCGGTTTAGCCGGTACTGATGTTGGTGAGGTTCCAGTGGAAGAGAGTGCTTTGGAGAGAACTGAGATGGAAGACCATGAAGGTCTCTCTCAGGCCGACTGCTTGAAGGAGTTCAGAATGAGTGGAAGTTCATGACGGTGAAGTCATGGTCACTGGTTGCAATGAAGCCGATGGCCCTCAAGGGACCCAACAGGAAGAATATATATATAGAATCAGTTCAAGAACACCAGGATGTAGGCTCTGATTCACCGGAGTCTGTAGGTGAGCAGAGAAGTCAAGTAGCTTTGCAAGAAGAAGGTGATGTACCCACCCAGGAACTTGGGGAAGGTCCTGAGAGGGATGGAGTTGAAGTTAAGGATGAAGGTCGATATGTAACCAAGTCTGGAAGAGTTTCGAGAACACCCAGAAGATTTGATGAAGTGAACATAGTAGATGACAATCTGCTAGAAGATCCCATTACTCTTGAACAAGCTCTGGTAAGAGATGATGCCAATCTCTGGAAGGAAGTTTGTGACAAAGAGATTAACTCGCTGAAAGAGAACGAGACATGGGATCTGGTTAAGTTACCAGCTGGTCGGAAGACAGTTAAATGCAAGTGGGTGCTTAGCAAGAAGTTCAAATCTGACGGTAGCGTTGAGCACTACAAGGCAAGACTAGTTGCTAAAGGCTTTACTCAGGTGAAAGATGTTGATTATAAGGAAACGTTTGCTCCTGCTGTTAGATATGATTCAGTTCGCATGATAATTGCAATTGCTGTGCAAAAGGATTATGAGATACATCAGATGGATGTTAACACAGCATTTTTGAATGGTGAATTGGAAGAAGAAATCTACATGGAGCAGCCACCTAGTTATGAAGTAAAGGGATTAGAAGAGAAGGTCTGCAAATTAAAGAAGAGTCTGTATGGTCTTAAACAGGCTCCTCACTGCTGGAATAAACTTATTCACAGTTTTCTCAGTGGTACTGGGTTCAAACGGACCGAAGACGAGTGTTTATATTGTCTTGCGAAAGAGGACAATGAAGTGATTGTTGGACTGTATGTGGATGATCTTCTGATTATAGGTTCTAATCGGAAGCTCATTCAAGAAGTGAAACTTAAGTTGAGCTCGAGATTTAAGATGAAGGACGTTGAAGTTTGTTAGTCAGTTTATCGGAATGAAAATTGAGATGAATGGTGATACATTAAAGTTGTGTCAAGAACTTTATTTGAAGAGGGTGATACAAAAGTTTGGTGTCACTGAAACTTCAAAGGTGCCTGTCAATGTTACTAGCACAACCCAACTCACTGAGATAAGTGACGGTGATTTTCAGGATCCTGATCTGTATTGAAGTGGAGTTGGCAGTCTTATGTACGCAGTGAATTGTACAAGACCTTATTTGGCCTATACTGTCAACATGTTAGCAAGGTTTATGCAGAAACCACAAAACGGGCATTGGGAAGCCTTGCTATATGTCCTGATTATGTGAATCATACAGTAAATTATGGGTTGAGCTTCAAGAAATCAACCAGTATGAGCCTTGTTGGCTATAGTGATGCAGATTGGGCATCGACTGTAGCTGATAGAAAGTCTATCTCAGGATATCCATTCAAGCTGGGAAATAGCTTGATATCTTGGAGAAGTCGAAAGCAAAGTGTTGTGGCACAGTCGTCCACAGAAGCAGAGTTGATTGCTCTTAATGAAGCAAGTAAGGAGGCAGTCTGGTTATCAAGACTCTTAGGTAGTCTTGGTCTCCCTCAACAAACGGTTGAGATCTAAGGAAGACAATCAGGCTGCAATTTTACCTGGCTTATGGAGGAGGCTCTCACTCTAGAACTAAACATATCGATGTCAGACATAAATATGTTCAGGAACTTGTTGAAAGCAAACTCATCAAGGAAGTTCATCTAGGAAACACGGGAGATGATAGCTGATATCTTCACAAAGGGTTTACGACGTACTCTTCATCAGAGAATGGTATCACTGTTGGAGCTTTACCAGTGAGTGGAAATATTTTCCATACCCTGAACATAGAGAGCAGTTTTCACGAGGTGGGAAAACTCAAGATGTATAAAAGGGTCGTAAGATTGTCCTTGAATTGTTTGTAATAATGTGGCCGAAATAACCAGAACAAATATTATATCAAAGTAACTAAGACCTTCTTATAGTATATATATATGAACATAGATGCGACTGACCAGAGAGAATCTCAACACAGAGATGTTCAGCCCTAACCCCTTGGAGCATCTGAAAGCTCCAGATGTAGACAACAAGATAGGCAGGCATCTCGCATCAATGCACGTTAAGAGATGTAGCTTAATTGATCGAATCAACGCACGCCACATCTAATTTATATTACAAGATTCATCTGTTGATTCGATTCGTTTTACGGCAATGCCTGGTTCATATTCCTCGTCGGCTAGGACCGGATATGACGAGCTATTGAGAATTGACCGGCAGAATGCAGAGGATGATACTTTGGCCTTGTTAAACCAGCAAAGTGAACAAGGCAAGTCGGTCACCTTGAAAGAGCGGGTGATTGACGAAGCTCCAGATTTAATGTCGCCTCCAGATTTTACTTCACAGGAAACGGCCAATTCCAATGGTCCACCGGCTCCGTTTAAACCATCTCCGTTAAGACA
This sequence comes from Sugiyamaella japonica, assembly GCA_030583365.1. Classification (NCBI taxonomy): domain Eukaryota; kingdom Fungi; phylum Ascomycota; class Dipodascomycetes; order Dipodascales; family Trichomonascaceae; genus Sugiyamaella; species Sugiyamaella japonica. Next base: position 19,932 of record JAJMIG010000006.1, read on the forward strand.
TATGAGTGATGCTAACGTATTGGATAGACATCATTTGGATAGACTGGAACAGCCTCATAAAGTTCATAATCAAATATACGGACAAAGTAGCAAGGCCAAGGCGGTTCTAGGATTGTTGCCACCGAAAACTCTGGACGCAGAAGGTGCAAGGGCCAGCGAACCAGGCTCACCAACAAGTGCAGAGTTGAGTCCATTCTCAAGCCCGGCCCCTCCTCCTCCTCCTGCCAACAATAATAGTCATAATAGAGGCAGATCGGGCTCGGTGTTCTCTGTAAATACAATCAATGATACGTTTGATCGACTGTCAAAGGGAGTACGAAATTCATATCGCACTCTCACCACCAAGTCGGGGAAAAGTCGATTTGCAAGAGGAGCTGCCAGTACAAATGTTTACTCGTACGAGATCTATTATTCCGTCTTCAAGTTACCCAATTGGTCCAGGTCCATGGTTCCTCCGTTAATGCCGTATTCTGTACCACCAAACGGTCTACTAGATAGTGGATCTGTCCGAAGGGATCAGTTTCAGGCCATTGTAAAGGATGTGATTCATGCATTCTCTCATGGTATACATCCTAGAAGAATTGCCCAAGGTAGTTCAGGAAGTTATTTTATGTACGAAAGTCATGGAAGAGTGATAGGAGTGTTCAAGCCACAGGATGAAGAACCTTATGGCAAACTGTCTCCCAAGTGGACGAAATGGATTCATCGTAATCTGTTTCCCTGTTTCTTTGGTCGCAGTTGTTTGATTCCAAATAACGGTTATATCTGTGAAGCGGCTGCTAGTGTATTAGATAGACAGTTACAAACGTACTTGGTTCCTTTTACTGATACCGTGTATTTGTCGTCGCCTTCATTTTACTATGCATACTTTGATCGCAGAAGATTCAACAAGGCTTCCAGACCGTTGCCAGAAAAGGTTGGCAGCTTCCAGCTATTTCTTCATGGCTATGAACAAGCCAATGTATTTTTGAGAAAACATCCATTACCAAGTTCGTTGGAAAGAAGTGGTGGTAGTGGTAGTGGCAGTGGTAGTGGCAGTGGTAGTGGCAGTGGTAGTGGCAGTGGTGGTGGTAGTAGCAATAGTGGTAGTGTTTATTTCTCAATCGACCGATCCACACCGCATGATTCAGCCTTTAAATGGTCTGCAGACGTGCTTCAACAGTTTCGTGAAGAGCTGGAAAAACTGGTCATCCTGGATTATATCATGCGTAACACGGATCGCGGACTGGATAATTGGATGATAAAACTGGAGTGGGAATTAATCAACCCATCTGGCGCAGACAGAGGAAGGTATAGGTTCCTGCCAAAGCTGAAAATCGGTGCTATTGATTCAGGACTGTCCTTCCCCTGGAAACACCCAGACGAGTGGAGATCATATCCATTTGGCTGGTTATTCTTACCGCTAGCTTTAATCGGTCAACCTTTTTCCAAAAAGACAAAAGAGCACTTTCTGCCCATTCTGTGTAGTACAAAATGGTGGGAAGAGACGACAATTGTTCTAAGAGAAATGTTCAATAGAGATGCCGATTTTAAAGAACGTATGTGGCGACGACAATTGGCAGTATTGAAAGGCCAAGCGTTCAATGTGGTGGAAACTTTGAAGACAAAAGGTCAGGGGCCTCTGGAGTTGGCCAGGCGGACTCGATGTATGGTATGGGATGACGATATGGAGGTTCCAGTGTCTGTTTCGGTATCAACAGTTCAGAATGCCATGGACACGCCAATCTGGAGTGATTATCACGACAATGACAACGATGTTGTATCGTTCCCTATGATTGATGAAGAATCTACTATTGAAAATGATCCATCGTCGAGATTGGATCTGACTCCTGCAATGGCCCGTTCACCAGCGCCGAAATCAATTGCTGCTCGGATCTCTGGCCACTCACCAACCCAGACAAAAACAAAAGGACGCAAAAGAGGAGGTTCCCTAGCTTTGGAGGCTAGATTCAAAGAACTACAAAAAGGTGGAGGAGATATTTGGAAACAACTCGTCAATAGCGATGATCTTGGCGAGCCACCAATGGATCCTCATAATACACCTGAACGACCATCAATAGTCGTTGACGAAGCCACCGACTGTACAAATGATGATGATACGGCCCCATTACTCGGGCCTGCCTTTGGGCCCGAAATCCAATGCATTCGCAACAGTCAACCGTCTCCGGAACATCTATCTACTCAAGCAGGATGGGCCGACGACGAACTAGGCTACGCATACATCACTGGTCACCACGCTACTCGTAAGGTAGTTGTAGAGCGACTTCAAACTATAACAAGTAAACCGCCAGTGTTCACTTGGTGTTAATATTTATTTATTAATTGTATACTGGATACTAGTACAGAAATCTGGGGTTCAACAGATGCATGCCTTTATCCGCCGTACTTTAGAGGTACATAAAACGCGAGAAATCACGAATCACTTTCGTGATTATTATTATTATCGGTACGCTACGCCAGGCCATGATTGAGCAACCCACAGATAGCTCTGACTGGGTACACACTAAAGCCCCGTACTTGAGTAGTTTTGAATCCACTCTAAGATGCCATATTTGCAAGGAACTCTTCAAGGCGCCCATGATCACACAGTGTGATCACACTTTTTGCTCCTATTGTATTCGAACCTATCTATCATCAAATGGTAAGCCAACATGTCCTGTATGCCGCAAAGAGGTAAGGATCTCGGCACTAAAGAAGAATCTCGCTATGGAAGAGGCAGCTGAGCAATACAGACTTGTTCGAGGGAGGTTAATGGAACTGGCAGAACATGAGCCAATAGGTATTGAACCACCTGTTATTACTGCTGCTGCTGCTGCTGCTGCTGCTGCTACTAATACATCGTCGGATACAACTGCTAAAGATGACTCTGATCTTCGACGGTCAACAAGGAAACGCAGGACCCCGGATAATCCCGAATATCTGACCGCTGAACAAGCCGCCAAGCTGGAATCTCAAGTCTTAGGAGAATGTCCCATCTGTCTGAAGAAGATGAAAATCTCGGAAATAGAAGGATCACATATCAACAAGTGTCTGAATGGGCAGGCGACGGACACGGGTCCCAGATCCTCGTCTTCGCCTACCTCGTCTTCGCCTACCTCATCTTCTTCTGCACAGACTTTCAGACGTCCATCGCCCTTCACCGCATCCTCTACTGAGTTCAAAAAACTGCCCACTCTGCACTATTCGAGCATGAGTGACTCGAAATTGCGAGAAGCGGTCTCGAAACTAGGACTGTCAAAAAAGGGCAGCCGGCAGGATCTAGAAAGGCGGCATGTCGACTTCCTTAATCTATGGAATGCAAACTGCGACGCCAAGAACCCCGTCAATCGTCACGAAATAATGAACCAGCTCCAGACACTGGAAAAGACACATGAAGAAAGCGTTAATAAGTTACAGCTACAGTCTACCAAGAAAAAGGACTTTGATAATCAGGCTTGGTCCCATGACAACTCCAACCAGTTTGCCGATCTAATCTCCCAGGCTAGAAATAGCATCAAGCGGAAGAGTGCCAATGAAGACCCGGCCGAGATCTCCACTACCGCAGCTACTTGCTCCACAAACACTCTATGAACATCCTTCCTCATCCCCACTTTGCATATATATATATGTATTTATTTATCAGTTCACGGCCACCTGCCTCGTGCTCCCCGGGCTCTGCCTCCGACGGCTGGGCTCTGCCCAGACCCGTTGCTCGCTCCGCTCGTGGTTGTTGCTCGTTTGTCAGACTCAGATCTCACTTGCAATTATATTTAGACTGCCATACGCCCCGGTTCCCTCCCCATCCCCCTGTTTAGACTGCAGTGCGGCTGGGTTGTAGGTAAACTTTGATGTTCAGCCTGAATTCGATCACCCAGTAAGTTCTACTACCACTTCTTCCAGTTGAACTTCTACACAGTGTCCAGTCTTGTTTCATATACAGCGCATTCTTTCATACGTCGGATATCGATTAATATCATCAGGTAGGTTGATTTGTGTGAGATTGATGGCTCAGGAGATAGTGGTGGCTACAGGTCCCCATTGTCAAGTGATGCTAGGACCAGTGGGGATTTGTCGACTGACTGACTCCTTTTGGGCCCTGGTGTTTAGTCACTTTGTCTAACATTCTTAGCACTCATCTATTGAGTCGAAACCATATCAGTGATGAGCGCAATGGACCCATCCATTATATCGTTCAAAGAGGCTGGCCAGCCAGCAGCACCGGTAGCGCCCACAGAGGCAGTCGCACCTAAAGATCATTACATGTACTCAATCGATAGTTTATTGGAATTGGCAAAGTCACCACTAGTGAAAGCGCCAGAGGAGATTTTTAAATTTGAAATGTATGCCAATCCTTAGACAGATATCTTCTGCCGGTTATTAACTCCCTCCCAGACCGAAACAACCAAACAAACCTGTCAACACGTACCACAATAATTCTGGCCGTAATACTACCGTATCCCCAAAGTAAGTATACCAAAGTGGACACTCAGTCCATACAAGTCCTGCTAACTCGAACAAAGCTATCAGAGAGATGATGGATCAGGTTCACCTCGTAATACGTTTGCCAATACGGCCATGACTGGAACAGGACGCATGGGTGGATTCGCCGCGTTGGCAAATCAATCCACTAATAATAAGAGCAACCGTCAACAGCGAGAAGATACGTCGTGGGGCCCTAGTCTGTCCAATCTTAAGCGGAAGAATAATAGTAATAATAATAGTAACAGCAACAACGTCAACAACGGCAGTCATAATGATAACAGCGCTCCAGAGTGGTTCGTTGATGACCCAAATTCAGGGTCAGCTTTGAACGGTTTCGGGCATGGCGGCAACAAGAAAGATGGCGGCTCGCTATCTTTGCCTGAAGGCGGAGGCGGGGATGCTGGACATTCTGTGCAGGAGTTTGAGTTGTGGAGAGCCAAGATGAAAGCCCAGGAAATGAGAAAGGCTGGTTACGACGTGGTCGAACCGAAGTTATCAGATTTTATCGGTGGAAATAGTAATGCAAAGGTGCCAGGTAATAAGAAACAGCAGCAACACCAGCAGCAGCAGCAGGATGAAGCGGCTCTTTCGACAAAGGGTAGTGGTGTAGATAGACTGTTTGGCATGTGGGATTCTCAGAAATTGTCTTCTGGTGCTGATGGTAATAATACGACAGTATTGCCATCGGGACATGCTTCTAGATTCTCGAGTTTTTTCCGTTCTGAACCGGAACCGGCTGCATCCTCTGGGTCTGATACCATGTCGGCAAATTCTGGAAATCTGCCTTCCGTGACCCCCGCCAGCTCGGCTGCTTCAACCACCCCATCGACTGTGCCACAATCTTCTCCGCCTGAAGAAGCTGACAAACAGGGCTTTCAGCGCATCATGACCATGCTGGGTACTGCTCAGGCGCTGGAGAATCCAACAGTTAATGGACAGGAACAACCGAAGCTGTCCAAACAACCACCGCAACAACAACAACAACAACAACAACCATCTCCTAAGAAGGACAATGATGTATTTTTCATGAGCCTCCTTAACAAATCCACGTCGTCTTCAAAGTCATCTGTTACAAGCGAGACTCCAAGTGCAACCCAATCTCCATTAGTCGCTGACAATGACAGTGTCAGCCTACCTAAGGAACATCAACCTAACAGCAGAAACTCCAAATCAGCTACTGCATCTCCCGACAAATCGGCTATACAAGCTACTTCATCGCCAAATGCCAGTCAGCAACAGGTACTACCAGCACAGCTTCAGCGCCATCAACAAGCTCCTCAAATGCCTCCTGGCCTCCAGAATATGGTACCTCAATCTCTGAACCAACATGGTTTCCCTCAGCATCCTCATCATCAATACTCACTGCCGCCTCCTCCGCCTGGGTGGTTTGTTGACCAGAATGGCAAGCCCAGCTTCCCTCCTGATTTCATTCCTCCGCCTCTGCCACCAAACTTCAATCCGAACCAGCCAGGACCTCTTCATCCTGGATTCCCGCCTTTCTTTGGCGCTGTTCCTCCGCCTGGCTTTGATCCCCGTCAGCAGGGCTTACCACCAATGCCCCCACTGCCTCTCAATGCTGACGGCACTCCTCGATTCGTGTTTCCTGCTTCTCATGACCAAATCCCTCCTCCACATTAAACTTCTTCTATACATTACATATTTTCGCAATTACTATTCACCCTTCAGTGACTCGTGCTCTCGAGGACCCTGCCTAAGTGGTCAAATCGTACGGCTGACATGGCATATATAAAGAGGAAACTCGACGGCAAGATAAGCGATGATCGAAGGGAATCCTTAGTCAGGTAGACAGATTGACATGTAGATTAGGGGATTAGGCTCTCCCATATAGTGATTTGTCAGATGGTGTCTGGCAAACCAAGCATGAAATCCCCAGTTGGATACCTAAGCATGGCTGTGGCTGTGTTGAGCTGCTTGGCTGTCTTGCTCTCGGTCATCTACAATGACCAGCTGAGGAATTTCATCGATGGCACCCCATATTTCGGTAGAACGCTGGCAAATTACGTGGTCGTTATTGATGCTGGCTCGACTGGATCTCGGCTACATGTATACTCATTTGATGACAATCGGAATCTAATAAATGACGTCTTTGAAAAGACCATTCCTGGATTATCTAGTTATGAAAACAGTGTCGAGGAAGCAGTCAATAGTCTAAGGCCCTTGCTTGATCTGGCACTAGCATGTGTACCACATGCCAAGTTATCATCCACCCCTATAGCAGTCATGGCTACAGCCGGGCTACGGATGCTGGGTCCAGAAAAAAGCCAAACAATATTGGATAATATTCAGTTGACGTTGACTCAAGAGTATCCTTTTAATGTTGAATCTGTACGCATTCTGGATGGCAAAGATGAAGGACTATATGCTTGGGTCACCGTGAACTACCTCTTAGGAAATCTCCAGGCAGATTCAATGCCTGATGTCAGCAAGAAAACTGCTGCTGTGTTTGAGCTTGGTGGCGGCTCCACACAGATTGTTTTTGAACCAGATAGAAACATTGATTCAAAAGATACCGAGTCAACTCTTATCCATGGAGATCACAGGTATGATCTAATGTTTAATAACCTGTCATACACTTTATATGGGCATTCCCATCTAGGATATGGCCTTATGGAAGCCAGGAAAGGAGTTCACAAGATGGTTGTAGAGGAAACTAGTCTTATTGGTGACTCTGATATGTTCTTTAGCCAGCACCACCTGAATACCCTCCCCGCTACCAATAGCCACGTTGTGGCAGAGGTCCATCCCTCTATAAGAGATGGCGAGTTATTGGTAAACCCATGCATTGCTCCTGGTATGTCTAGAGATGTCAATATTCGAGATATCAACCATACCCAAATCACCGTGACCATGGTAGGTGATAAGTCGACGTCTTCTTTTGAAACTTGTCTCCAATATACTGAGAAAATGCTGAATAAAGATGAAGAATGTGCAGCATATCCATGTGCCTTCAATGGAGTTCACCAGCCTTCTATTACCCAGACGTTTGACCAGGACGAGGACATTTACATTATTTCATATTTTTATGATCGATTGTTTCCCTTGAATATGCCTCCTACATTCCCTCTTCGTGATATTGAGGAGGTGGCGAGAGCAGTGTGCAATGGTCCTGATTCATGGCGAGAGTTCTCCCCTACTTCGTGTGTCGAGTTGGAAGGCCGCCCTGAGTACTGCCTTGATCTCACGTTTATCTTTTCCATCTTACACCATGGTTATGGCATCCCACTGGATAGAAACGTCACTGTGGCCAAAAAAATTAATGACATAGAATTGGGGTGGACGCTTGGGGCTTCTATTGCAATGCTAGACAGCAGCCAGAGCTCAATGGAGCTCCATGACCAAGAACTAGACTAATTTAACGAAAATAATGAACATAGAAAACACACAGACAAGAAATAGCATTTTCTAAAGTGTATACTATACTATATATATAGATAACTAACCACGAATGACGTGCTCGACTGGAATGCCATCATACTCACCGTATCCCAAGGCAAGGTTGATGTTTTGAAGACATTGCGTAGCAGCACCTTTGAGAAGGTTATCAATGGTGGCAACAATAACCACTCGGTCCTGCTTTTTGTTAACACCGAATCCGCCAATGACAACACCATGCTTCCCAGAAACGTCCTTGACAAGAGGCGCTTCACCAGTAACGGTTATCAGCTTCTCGCCAGCATATCTGTCCTGATAGATGTTACGGATATCTCGCGAAGTCAGCTTCTCCTTTAGTGGGATGTTGATAGTATGTGAGATACCTTGGAACCACGCAGCAACGTGAGGGGTGAAGGCAATTTGTTTGTTGAGTTGCCGGGAAACCTCTCGCTCATGAATGTGATCAGTCAACGAATAAGGGATTAGATTGTCTCTGAGATTTTCAACATCGTTCTTAGGAGACGGCTTAGTTCCGGCTCCAGAATAGCCAGACACACCAAACACAGATGGCACAGCATTTTCGGGAATATATTCAAGAATAGGAGCAATGGCTAGCTGGGCCGCAGTGGCATAGCAGCCGGGGTTGGAAATCTTGCGAGCCTTGGCAATATCAGCCCGATTCTTGAGTTCGGGTAAACCGTAAGTCCATTGATTGGTGTCATCAAATCTGTAATCAGCAGACAGATCAATAATAACAGACGAAGTCTTTGAATTTGCTTCGTCAATTGCATTCACAAATGGTTGACAAACACCATTGGGGAGCGCCATCACCCACACATCAACAGCACCAGCTTCTTCAAGACGTTTGATGTCCTCGACTTGAAGGTTCTCATACTTGATAGACGCTTTTGTGTATCCAGCAAGAGGCTGACCAGCGTTTTCACGACTGGAAACATGAGCAATCTCTAAATAAGGATGGCTATTGATAAGGTCGATAAGAGCTTGTCCAGTGTAACCACGAGCACCTATGAGAGCCACTTTAGCAGGTTTGGTGTTGGTTCCATCTTTGAGAGGCGGGTTTGGATTGGCACTCAATCGAGCTCTAGCAGACGAAAAGGCAGTGGCATGGGAAGTGGAAAATGCACGAGTTTGCTGGAAAACACCGGAAACAGGCTTTTTGGCAGCGGCGGCAGGCGAGCTGCTGGACACAGATTCAATGGCGGATTTTTTCGAGAACTCGGCAATCAAATTGGAGATCGCCTTGGTATCTTCGATTCCATACCAGAAAAGAATCTTGCCATTTTTAGCAAACGAGCCATCAGCATTGCCAAAATGCCAGCTTGAATTTTCATCCTCTTCAGAGATTACCCACTGCAATTGAGGATAATCTTTACGAATAGCAGACCAAACATTATCAGTGACGTTGTTTAACCAGCCGTTCTTGCTAGCAAGAAGCTTGTCAAGTACAGGGATCTCTCCTTCAAGGCCGTTCTTAACTATAGCAAGAACCTCTAAAGGCTCATCTCCATAGGCCTTGAAAGAAACTCCTTCAAGTCCACGAAGATACGAGGCAATCGAGACCTTGTTGGATTGTACGTCGGGATCTCTTGATAGGGCGGCTCTTAATTGCTCTTTGGAAGGGAACTGGTCGAGATTGTCTCTAGTCTGAAGTCTATAACCACGTCTAATAAGCGTTCCAGCACCTGAATCGGTAAACAATTCCTTTTGAAGATCGTTGACGGAAATAATAGCCACCGAAGAAGAGCGAGGCAAATATGTCAATAACTCTTTGATCTCCTTGATCTTCAGTTTGGTTCCGTACTTGACCCATGGTTCTTTTAACAGGTCTTCATACTCCTCATCGAGGTTGATGACACTGATCTTCTCGCCAGTCACACCGTGCAGAAGACCTCCCTTTTCGTTCAAGTAAACAATCTTCAATGGTTCCATGACTCTTGCCAATTCCCCTGCTGCAACATCAGCATTGACGTTAAGGATCTGTCCATCTGGAGTCTCAGCTAAAGACGTCAAAATAGGCAGAGCACCAGCGTCAATTGAAGCCTCAATGGCAGTCTTATTAACACTGTTGATCTTACCAACAAGATGGTATTTGTCTTTATCGAGATATTCGGCAGAGAATACACCACCAGTAATAGGTCTAGCACGCACTCCCAGTTTTTCCAAAGCAGTGACGAGTTTCAAATTCTGTTCGAGAAAGCACTTACGAACTACCTCCATGGTCTTTGAGTCGGTGATTCGGATTCCATCAATGTAATCCGGAATAACGCCCTCCTGTTCGAGAATCTCGTTGATCTGAGGCCCGGTGCCATGAAGAACGACTGGATATAATCCCACGTGATACAAAAATGCCAGAGACGACGCCAACTCGGTCAAATTGTCAGTGATAATAGCCCCGCCGACCTTGATAACAGCAAATTGCTGTGAGTTCACCGAAGTGAAGTATTTCAAATACTGTTCGACTTCTCGCTTCGATCCGATGTTATCTAATAACTGAATAACAGTCGATCTAGTAGAATAGCTTTTACAGCCCACCACTACAGCTGGCAAGCTGCCGGTGACGGTCCCAGTTGTGCTGTTGACTAGTCTGCCAGTGTAAGAGGCAGTAGTAGCTGCTACTCGTCTAATAGCAGCGCCCGACGAGTATCCTCGAGCAACAGCTCTGTTAACCGATCTCAGCATCATCATCCTCCTCTCTCTCGGTGAAGCACAAGTGAAAAGAGAGTAAAAAAATTAACCAAAGCTGCGAGAAAAGTACAAGTGCAAAAAAAAAAAAAAAATACTAGACAATTTTTTTTTCTCTGCCTAATCTTTCCAATCTGTCACTGTTCGCTCGTGCGATAAACCCTTTAAAGCATTTCAATCTTTCGACCCCAGCAGCCTTTTTTCATTCATGAGTCTTATCATACTTTGTGGGTAAGGGTGGACACCAGGGGGAGGGGCAGAGGGGAAGAGTAGAGAGCTCCTCTCCAGCCGCCAGAGAACAAACACTGGCTACACTACACCTATACTATTTACAAAATGCATTGGGTTAAACAATTCATTACAGCCTTCTATTGACCTTGTTGAGCTTCTTGGCAGTAATTGCGTTGGACCGCGTACGCTGGCCCCGCACAGGCAATCCTGCCAGATGCCTTCGGCCCTCGTAACTCATGATCTCACGCTTTAGTCGTATGTTGGACAGAATCTCGCTCTTCAGATCGTTTTCAATCTTGAGCTCCGATAACTCTTTGGTTATTGCTAGCAGCTTCGGCTCGTCCAGCTGCCGCATCCTCATCTCGGGATAGAATCCAAGCTTAGAACATATAATCTGCGCTTGTTTCTGACCAAGGCCAAAAAACTTGGACGCCAGTCCAATCTAACGGTCAGTATACGAATCGCCGGTGCCTGCCTCCGGCGGCTGGGCGCTGCCCAGACCCGTTGCTCCGCTTCGCAGAGGGCTGGGATCACGGGCCGTTGGGAGGTCCAGTTCGGGGCGCGACAGTACTCGTACTCGTTGAGGCACTTACAGAAATTATCGTGTTGCCCCGGAAGGACTTGCCCATGATATTGGTGACCATGGTGTGTATGTGTATTGTTCAGTCGTATGGGTAGGCAGTAACAATATTTAACAATCAATGTGAAATATTCCACAGTAAAATGTTTCTCGTCAGCCCAGTCTGTTTGCTGAGTGGCTAGAATCCGATAAAGGCATAGGGCATTGCGCGATCAATCTGCTTTGCTCAAACGTACGCACGGCTAGAAACTTAAAGATCAGGGTTCCGACTGCATATAACATGAGATAGATCTATGGGATGATGCTGCTGTAGCTATTGCCCCTGTAATATTATTGCTATTGTTTCGTCTCAACACAGCTCTGGACAGATTCAGCTATGAGTGATAAAAAGGATCAGTATTTGCCCGGTAAGTCTATACGTCTATACGTCTCTTGGAACTTGCCAGTGCTGAGCCACCGCCGCAGAAACACTAACTGTTGTAGCTTTAGACGAGGTTTCTAGGTATGTTGTGTTTTAGATGTATGGGTTAGTCTCGTGGAGCACTCTAACCGGATAGACCGCTGCCTGCTGAGGAATTGAACATACTGAAGCAGCAGTACGAGAGCGAGGGACAGTTTGTGACTCTCCAGAGCCGGTTCAACTACTCGTGGGGTCTTATCAAGAGCGACTCCGTCAAGGACCAGCAGCTTGGCGTCCAACTGTTGACGCAAGTTTTCAAAGATGCTCCCCAACGACGCCGCGAGTGCCTATACTACCTTTCGGTCGGAAGCCTCAAACTCGGCGACTACACAAATGCCCGCAAGTACTGCGATATCCTGCTTGATCTCGAGCCCGGCAATCACCAGGTGGCCCACTTGCGCCAGGTCATTGAGGACAAACTGAACAAAGAGGGTCTAATTGGAGTGGCCATCGTTGGTGGTGCACTGGCCGTGGGGTTCGGATTGGTGGCTTCTCTACTGCGACATAGAAGATAAACTTGGTTTTCGGACTCTGCGTGGGGTTCTGCCTCCGGCGGCTGGGCGCTGCCCAGACCCGTGGCTCCACTTCGCGGAGTACGACACGGCCCCTGGCGACGCCGGGTACTGTGGGATTCATGCCCTCCGCGGAGCGGAGCCACGGGTCTGGGCAGCGCCCAGCCGCCGGAGGCAGAACCCCACGCAACAGACGGTTCTATCATGCATTGGGTGTTGGGGTCGTATATGTGGAGACAGGCTAGTTGTCGGACTCAGACCCACTGCCCTCGTCCTCTTCGCCCGCCGCCGGAGTGGCCTCCTCGGACTGCGTGTGGTCGCCAGGCCTTGGGCCGTACATGAGCGCGAACTCGGCGCCATTGAGGATCTCGCTCAGCCCTTCATTAGGCGTGGTTATGAGGTCTACCGGTCGCTGGCTGTGTTTGTTTCTGATTCGAGGGTCGGCGCCGGCCTCTATGAGCTCTTCGACAAGGAACGTGCCGTGCTCCGGCTCTTCGGCATTGGCGTAGCGCACGGCACAATGAAGAGGAGTATCGCCTTCTAAGAGGTTGACAGGGTCCACCTCGACTCCGTCTTGGTCCAGAATCTGGTCCATGACCTCGTAATGGCCGTTGCGGGCCGTGATATGGAGAACAGTGTTCCCCAGCGGATCTCGGGACTCGTTGATCAGTTTAGCCACTGCCTCGAGGCGCTGTGTTTCCTCGGTCTCAGGTATATCCTTGACGACCTCGGCGAGAATCTCGTCCAGAAGCTCTAAATTGTTCCGTCGGGCTGCTTCAATGATCTGTTCTGAAAGAGTGGCTCCTGCCACCACGACATCTGGAGTATCTCGTGGGGTAATCGGAGCAGACATGGCGAAATATGTTTCAGCTCGTCGTCGAGTAATTGATGGGACTATGAGATCTTCCTTCTGCCGGACACAGCGACACAAAGCAATTGATGGTCTGGTATATTTCAAGTATATGTGCCTGCGAGTAGCAGCATCTCGTGAACAATGCCAAAGGCGACAAACTACAGTATTATATATACAGCCGCATACAGGAATGAAAAGCTACTACAACTTCAGGAAACGATTGTGGTTATCGGGGCGCGATACGAGCTGAAAGTACACGAAACAAGACGTGATATTTTCAATACGGGACTTAGTCGAATAAAGGGGCGCACAGTAGAGCACTGGCGGGACGGAGATATATCGTGTATATCTCTAACGCGAATGTACGACCCTTGCCGCAATCTTATCTCTGGGCCCTGCGTGCGCCGACGGCGACCGAGCGAAGCGAGCTACGGGTCTGGGCAGAGCCCAGCCGCCGGAGGCGTAGAGCCCCTGGACACAGTCATATACATATATAGTTTGCAGCTATATTTCGACCCGCAATGGAATGTCAAGCGAGGCGATGAGCTCGTCGAGGTCGATATGTTTGCCTTTGCCAAGCAGCGATTTGGCAGCACCTGGATCTTCGGTTTTCAGAGATTCAACAGATGGTGTTTGCGGAGCTGGAGACTGCGAATGTGAATGAGTCTGGTAGAAGATCCGTGGGGCGGTGCGCAGTCTGTTGAACGGGTTGGAGATGTTGGCGTCTTTAGTGAGTTTGCGGCGCGTTTCACTGGCTAGGACTTCGGCCTTGCGGATCTCGTCGAGATTGGCTTTACGATTGCGTTCGTTGACTTTGGCCAGCTTATCGATATCAGCTCTGCGCTTGGATTTGTTCAGAATGCGGTCAATGTTCTCGATTTGACGGTCAATGATTTCAAGTTCCTCGAAATTATTCTGCTCAAGCGCCACCGCCCGCTGCTGCTGTAACACGGATTTCTCGAGAACTGTGTTGGCTCCGAGGGAGTTGCCAGACAGTTTTTGCCGTCTCTGAATCATTTGATTGACTTCTTCGGCAGTGAGAACGTGCGACTGGAAGGCCGTGAGCTCTTCGAATTTGCGGTCGATCCGCCGTTTGGACGGGATACTCAGCGATGCTTTATTCATGGCTGCTTTCCAGTGCTGGAATTCTTCGTCGGTAATGGGCTTGTCACTACATATTCCCATTTCAAATGTCCGTTCACTGCTACCAAATGCTACAACAAGACTCTCGTCTACTGTTCGATTCATAAATGTGTATGGCTTGCTGGATTTCACGAGCTCCTTGACCTGGCAAGCGCGGTAAATGTTGGTCTGTTTCTCGCGGTTGAAGCCGATGTTGATGCGCACAAACGTGCCAATCACAGCGTTTTCAAAGCCTGGATTATGACAGAACCGCGAAAACAGCGTCTTGCCGAATTTTATCCGATTGAGGTCCTCAAACGTGGTCTCTCTGGATGGCTTGGTCTCAGCCCACTCGACTTGCTCGTTGTTGTCTCTTCGTTTGGACCGCCGTGTTCGCCCGCTGTACTCGTCGTCTTCATCGTTATAATATTCACCGGAACCTTCCTCATCGTCTTCCTCTGGTTCCTCTTCAGAAGATTCTCGTTCGCCACGACGATACGGAACCTCGAGTCCCCCGGCCTGTCGATGATGCTTCTCCTGTCGTTTCTGCTTCAATTCAGACAATTTGGTTTTCTTGGACGACGGCCCTGCTGCTGACTTATCACGAGTCGATCGTTTGGTGGTCGCTCCAGACACTGCTGATTTCTGTTCCTTCTTCTCCAGCTTGCGCTCGGTCTGCTTCCTTTCACGTGCTCTCTGAGCCAGGTACGCCATTTCATGATACTTTTGCATTTCCTGGGACCGATCAAACAGAATCGTCTCACGTTCCACTTCCGCTAGTCCTTCAAGATAATCTCGGTCCTTTTCATCTTTATACTTTCCTTCCAGAGGATATGGGTTCTTAGCAGCATACAAGTCTTCTTCTTCAGTAGCCTCGTCATCCTCATCTGTAACATCGTCTTCATTGTCGTCATTCTCTTCTGCATCCTGGTCGTCTCCATCTTCGCCCTCGTCTTCTTCACCAGTTTCATCGTCGTAATCTGCTTGACGACCTCTCTTCCTTGGCGCTGCTCTACCTCGTCGTGCTCGGTCTCTGCTCACCTCCACATCCGAAGCCACCCCGCCATCATCCGACCCGGCACCTGCCAACTCCAGCAAATCGTCGTCCAAATCAGACATCGTTCTCTGTGTAACTAACTCTCTCTCTATCAAGGTCCGGCCAGTTTATCTCTCTTTCAAGTTGCATATGCCAATGCCGAAATATATCCATCGATGTTGGGTTAGGGCTCTTGGGGAAGACGGGAAGGGGGTTGGCCTCCGGTGGCTGGGCTCTGCCCAGACCCGTAGCTCGCTTCGCTCGATTTCGATTGTGGCCAGCAGGTAACGGCCCTTGAGTGCCAGGTTCGATAGCTGCTGAAGGAAGCGGTCTGGTGGTTCTGACAAGAGCCAGCCAACATCGATCCTAAGATGATGGTGGCCAGGTGCGGCTCAATCTCCTAAACCTCTTATCCATCTCTCATTTTCTCTGTCAATTACTACGCTCTTCTGCATTTCACTACCAGGCCAGTATTATTCCCTATTTACGTCTTTCCCTACAAAAATACCCTGGTAAGCCGCCATATCTGGTTGACCCTCAGGCTGCCCACCACATCTTGTTCGTACGGCTGGCCTGGCGGTTCGAGGCCATCTAACAGCCAGACTTGTATGCAATCGCTTGTTTTGATGATCGTGAAATAAAATAACCTTTGTAGACCAAATCACGGATTGCAGCAGCAGTAATCGCATCAATTGAGAAAAGTCGTCAACTACAGAGTCAAAGTCGAGCATCGGCAAACAAGGCTACTGATCAAGTGACGGATATTGTGGACTGACTGGAACCCGATTGTCTGATATATTACAATGTCCTCTAACAAACAGCCAACCGCTAAACGAACCCCTTCAATTCTAGTCACCGACGTTCGAAATGCACCTAATGGTGGTAGACCTGCCCCGTTTGTGGCCCGTGCGGGTAGTGTTGGTGGTGGTTCAAATGGATCTGGTACTGGCAGTGGCTACAGAGGTTCTCGTATGAGAGGTAATCATGGACCAAGACCTCAATTCGACGACATTTCGATTGATAATATCTTGTCTGATATAGGCGATATTCCATCTGGTCATAAACGAGCTGCGCCAAAGTTCATGGGTGTTGCCGGTGGTGCTGGTACTTTCCGAAGAGGATCCTATGGTGGTACTCCTAGTGCTGCTGCTACTTCGGCTGCCAGCAGATTCGCTTCACCAGGAAGCCCGGTGGCATCTATTTATGGAGGCCCCGTAACAGGGTATAATAAACCATCATCTGGCACTACTGTAACGGAAGGTGGTCCATATTTGCCGGCGGCTTCTTCTTCAAGCGTTGCATACAATTACGGATCAGGCAGACGGTTTGTAGGCGGTTCTGCCCCTGATTCGGGTAATGGCCGCTCGGGTGGTGCTATGGGACCTCCTGGTAAAAAGACTGGTCCTCCTCCGAGATTATCGCAGAATATTCCTAGCAGAACTACCAAGCTATCACAGAAATTGGTTCTGATTCCTGAAGATGATATGAATGATCGAGGTTTTTACTTTGAAGATACCGACAATGATGATATTGAGCCCCCTCCTGCTCCATATGCTTCTTCAACCGGAGAGGGCGATGAGTTTGAGTCTGACCGCCCTAAACGAACGTATGCTGAACGTCTACCCAGAGATAGAAGAACCGACAAGTTCCCAAGAGTTACTGCTTACTGCATAGCCGATGGCATGAGATTACAGGAAATCAGCGATTTCCTTAGACAGAACCACAAGATCCGCCCCAGAATCTATGATGAGGCGTTGTTTGCTCCGTATTATCTGCCTCTGTTACCAGGAGATGGTGAAGGCTCGCGTGTCAAAAGTAGCCCTGGTGGTATCATGATGTTGGAACAGTTAATCGACCTCTCCGAGCAAGGTGATCATCATTTCGAGTATTTCTCTGGAGGCGAGACACAGATAGCCAGCGACAGTGGGGATATCAGTCGCGATCATAACAGAGACCTTGATGATCATCATCAGCATCATCATAGTTCCCCCAACATTGCTGCTAGCGGCTCTGCTTCTGCTTCCACCACCGTCACCGCGACCGATACGGCCACTACTAGTATTGAAATATCCAATGCCAATTCAAACTCTTCCAAAAGACTTCATCGTCCCGAACATGACGAGGATATATGGGAAGAAAACAGCGCAGATTTCGATCCTTCTGAACCCCAGGATTTCTCTCCAAGAGATCATACGTCATATATGCCGACATCTATTTCACCTTCAAGACCTGGCCCCACAGCGTTAGCATCTGATAATGGCTCTACCACCAAGCATCTCATTGACTTGGATGATGGTCATTCTCATTCTCAAAAGCATACAGGCCAACTGGACGCCGAGAATTCTCCACCAGTCGAGTCTGCTTCACTGAAATCCTCGCCATCCCAACCCAATTCGGAGTCTGGATCTCACTATAACCAGCACCACCATGTCACTAATTCCATCATCCCACCATCTCACTCGGCTTCACTGTCTCCGCGCCCAAAACAGCGACATCTACCCACCGACGACCTCAAACACGCCGAAATTTTCATTTTCTCGTACGGGGTCATTGTTTTCTGGAACTTCACTGAAAACCAAGAAAAGGCTATCCTTGCAGACCTCATGTATGGCAAAAACGGAACCAAGTCCTTGGCAGTGCGTCCTATCAGCGACTCGGATATCGAGACGGAAGAAATGCATTTCACATACTCTCCAAACACCATGAAACCACGCATATACAACGATATGATCACATTACGATCTGGTGACCACATGATCAAGCTCGCCATGTCCCATGCTATTGCTCAATCCACCAAGCTCAGTCGATTCGAGGCCCGTATGGACGTCAACATGCACGATGTCAAGCATGTTCCACGAATGCTAGCACTCACTGGCAAACTTGGCATGAAACGTGAAGAAGTTCTAAAAATATCGGGTAAGCTTTTCAAACTCCGCGTCGATGTCAACCTTAGTTCCAATGTTCTTGATACTCCGGAATTCTTCTGGGAATCAGAGCCTTCGCTCAATCCTCTATACACAGCAATCCGAGAATACCTTGAAATTGAACAACGTATTCTCGTTCTTAATGAACGTTGTAAAGTATTCCTTGAATTGGCGGATATTATTGCCGATTCGATTGCTGAAGCCAATATGTCCCGCATCACCTGGATCATTATTATTCTTATTGTTCTTTCCCTTGGAGTCTCATCTGTAAGTACTGTTGTGATGTCCGTCTGACTCATATTCTTAACTAACTGATATTTAGCTGGAAATCGTCCTACGCTTCGCGTTATTTCATAGGCGGAAGGAGTCATATTTTTAAGTTACTTTGTAATACATGTTAAAATATATACAAGGTGATGCAAGAATAATAATAGAAATGTGCTTTTGCTTCAAGGAACAATTTTATATAAATAATGAAAAGAAAAAAACAAATACCTTTGCAATGTCCTCATACTTCCATACGCAATATCATAATACTCCGTAATAATCCAAGCATCGTCACAAATGAGGCAATGCCTACTGGCACCACTGCAAAGACCGCGATATTCAACACATCAACGGATCGTGTTTTTTTCTCCAACGCCAAATTACTCGTCACAAAGTTCTGGATCGTATATGCAAGTGTAAGTATACACGATACTAGAATCCATGTATGCAAAAGATATTCCTTGTCAGTTAATGAATGTAATGTCTGAATCATTGCAATGTTAAGTGTGCTACACGATAACATGCGCACTATTGCGGCAGGAGCAGAGTATGTGACAATCCATCGTACCATGAGTCCATCCAAAACAGCATACGACAAATATCCTGATACAATACACCAGATACCTGCCATCAATTGTTCAGAAGACTGCACGGATACTAATGGACGAGGTCCATCTGCATGGTAGAAGATATGCCATGAATCATAAAAACATCTCCACATGCCCAGAAAGCATGGCAAAACTGATAGGGCGCGTGAAAACATTAGCAGAAATCTCAATCGAGTATTCACAAACTTCAGCCCTAAGATTTTTAATGGTGGATGTTGCATATCCGCAGCCAGTTGGACGCTACTACTGCTTCGCGAGATTGGTGTCGAGTGTGACCGCGTGCCATCGCTACTACTTCCCTTTCTCATAAATAAAGACATTCAAAAAAAAAAATTTTTTGACAGAACTCCGGACGTTTCTTTGTCGAGATCAAGTTCCAAATCAAGTTGTCCTTCTCCACTTTCTTCCTCATCGTCACCTGCCGGGCGGATCTCCTAAGTCACGCGGCGTTATCGATGCTCACGTGATCCAGGGTCCCCCCGAGCCCACCATTTCCGATTAGACGATAGTGGGAGTCTTTCAGTTTTTAATATAAAGCTCTAATGGATATATTAACAGGGGTAGCCGCTTGGTTCACATGACTAGCATGCTACTAAAGTGTGCTGCTAATGCACATCATGCAGGGACTCTGAAATCGATAAGACTGATAAGGCTAGCATGCAGTCTCTTTTTTCGAGATTCGCATCCCAATTTGTCCGTGTTGCAGCTTTACATTGCCTGTTGTATCAGCAGTCCATTGTTGGAGGGCTCTAATCGTTGGATACACTGGAGAGTAGATAGGCTACACGAAAATTGTATACAATTATATATCTGTTTTTTCTTTGGGAGTCACTTTTTTAGCTCCATATTTCGAAACAACCTTTCCATCTGGAACCGTATAGAGAATGGCCTTTCCAGACTCTGTACTATAAGGAACGTCGACAACGTAAAATCCCTTACGCTCAATCTGAATGATATCACCCTTTTTGAGAGTCTTCACATTGACGTCGGCAAGCGCCTCGGTAGTAAAAATGGTCTCAGGGGTAAGGAAGTCCTCAAAGTTTTCACCCTCTTCTATCTTCTCCTTGGTGATGAGATGGTCGAAATCAACCAGGTCTACAGGAATCAGGTCCTCTGTATTGGCCAACCAACTAATCTTCTTCTCAGTTTTCTTGAAATCGCCCGCCAAGTTGAGTTTGGCATCAATGCCTGTAATCACATTAGTAGCAGCGTCCTTGTGGATTTTTTCAACAATGGCGTTACCCCAGTCCATTAGAGTGAACTCCTCACTATCTGCCAGTGTCTCGGCATCCTCCTGATCAATGAGGATCTTGGAAGAGAAAATAATATCATTGTGACCCAAATCAGGGTTCTTCTTGTGTTTGAGTTTTGTCTCCTTCACAGGCGCCGAAGGAACCCCTTCACCACCCGTAAGAGTGATACCAACAGCATTCTTCTTGACAACTGCAGAATGGCGAGGCGCAATAGGATCAATAACCTTTTTATTGGTGGCCCAAATTAGTGACCAGTCCAAGTTTAGGATATTTCTTGAAGGACCTTGCGAGATAATAAAGGTCTTTAGACCTTCAACGGTCATACCTCTTCGACGAACACCACGAACAGTAGGGAAGCGAGGATCATCCCATCCACTAACATGGCCATTGTCAACAAACCATTGTAATTTACGTTTACTGAGAAGAGTTCTCTTAAAGCTGACCCGAGAGAAATCCCATATATGAACCTTGCGCAGCTTCAGCGCCTTGAGCATCCAGTCATACTGAGCATTGCGGTCAGTGTACTCGGTTGTTCTAAGAGCATGAGTGACTCCTTCAATGGAGTCAACAATTGGTACACAAAAGTCATAGGTTGGGTAGATCTTCCATTGAGTGCCAGTACGATGATGAGGAGTTAAATTACATCTGTAGATAACAGGATCACGAAGAGTCTTGTTTCCAGCATCGACAGAGATCTTGGCACGAAGGCAGTTCTTAAGACCCACCTCGGTACCATTCTTCATCTCATTCTCAAAAATTTGCAAATTTTCTTCAATGGATCGGTCGCGACGAGCACTGGCAATACCTTCGCCACGCTCCTCTCTCATTCTTTCCTGAGGAGTATCATCACAGTACGCCTTACCATCCTTGATCATCTGAACTGCATAATCATACATTTCTTGGAAATAGTCTGACGAGTGTGTCAATCTATCTCCATGAACACCGAGGAGCTTGAGATCCTCCAGAATCGAGTCAGTAAATTCAATCTTCTCTTTGCTGGGATTGGTATCATCAAAACGAATGATTAGTTTTCCATGATAGAGCTGAGCAAAGTATTGATTCAGAACAGCAGCCTTGGCGTGTCCAATGTGTAAATATCCACTTGGCTCAGGAGGAAATCTAGTGACAACTTGACCATCAACAGCGTCAACTAACCCGATATCATACGAAGCTTTGGATTCCTTCTTCTGGCCCACTTTAGACTGCTTACGGATCTCAAGAACATCTTTATTCATAGCGTCGACTGCCCCAGCAAAGAATCGACTGGTATCGAAATATTTATACCAACGAGCAATATTGACAAAGGTACCATTCTTACATGAAGCACCAACAACAGCATTAGCTCGTAACACACCCCATAAAGCCACGTCGGCAATAGAAGGTCTATAGTCACCGAGCACAAACGAGCGAAAGTTCAAATGCGCCTCAAGTTTCTCCAAAGAAGGAGTCAGAGTTTTGAAATCTTTTCCTGAGAATGATTTGAATGCAAACTCGATCCATTCTTCAGCGGCTGGAGCAGTTGGCAGAGCAGAAGGGAAAGCTTTCGATAAAGCCCTGAGTACCTCAATTGTTCCATAGACAGGTTTTCCAAGGTCGGAATTAGTAGCACTCAGAACCGTCACCGATTCAGCCACAGCACTATCAACAACAGGCGCATCGACAAACGATAGATCAATAGGAGAAGTTGGTTCTTCGTGGTTGATAATAAAAGCACCAATAAGAGCAGCGTACCCAACAAGCGGGGCTTTGGCAGCCAAAGTCAATTTATATTGGGACATAATGGAAATGTCAATTGTGAATGATACGAAAAACACAAAACAGATCAGCTAATCTCTGGAGATTCGAGTTTTTCAGTCATTGGACTCGAGATGCGATAGCGCCGTGCGTTGTGATTGTGTACAAAAGCCCTAACCGTATGAAAGTCAGGTCAAGTTGGTTCGAGAGTTCACAAGTCAATACCTGGCTAATTAGGTACTTTGAGATGATTCGGAGCTGAATTTATACAATGCAGAATGGAACCAGTCACTACAGCCAAGGTAGTGTTGCACACCACTAAAGGACCTATAGAAATCGAATTGTGGGCCAAGGAGACCCCATTGACAAGCAGGAATTTCATCCAGTTGTGCCTGGATGGATATTATGACAAATGTAAATTCCATCGAGTCGTGAAAGATTTCATTGTCCAATCGGGAGATCCCACGGGAACAGGCTATGGTGGGTCATCGATTTATGAAAAGGGGGTTTTCAAAGATGAGTTTCACAGCCGTTTAAAATTCAATAAGCGCGGTTTGGTAGGTAGTGCTAATACAGGGTCCAAAGATACGAATGGATCTCAGTTTATGATCACACTAGCGCCACTGCCGGAGCTCAATAATAAAAACACTGTGTTTGGCAGAGTCGTAGGAGATACATTTTATAATGTGTTGACGATTGCCGACGGAGAAGTGGAAGACGATAAGCCGTTGTATCCCGTCGTTATAGAGAGAACAGAAGTGGTGATTCCTTTTTTTGACGACTTACGAGTGCTACCGGTAGCAGAGGTTCGCCAGATAGCGGCACCAACGATACAGAATAAGTCATTGACAATAAAAAAGAAAAAGCCAAAAGTGAAAATATCATATGGCAGTGAAGATG
The DNA here is from genome assembly GCA_030583365.1 of Sugiyamaella japonica. Classification (NCBI taxonomy): domain Eukaryota; kingdom Fungi; phylum Ascomycota; class Dipodascomycetes; order Dipodascales; family Trichomonascaceae; genus Sugiyamaella; species Sugiyamaella japonica. The sequence continues at coordinate 42,969 of JAJMIG010000006.1, forward strand.
ATGAAGAAGAAGTACAGGTAGGAACGTTCAAGATGAAGCCAGCACATGATCTTTTAAGAGATAGAGCTTTAAAGAAAAGTCCAGTAGCTTCCGATGAGAGAGATAGTCCTAAAAAAGGCACACTGTCTGTTGATGCCAACCTTCCACCTCCTAAGCGTTCTTCTCCTTCTCCTCCATCTCCACCTCCTAAGTCTGCACCGGCCAAAAAACAGAAAACTAAGAGTGAGCGAGAGAAACAAACTCTTGAAATGTTGAAAGCGTTTCAAGCTAAACTTGATACCACCACCACAACCACACCTCCTTCTACAAAGTCTGGTACTTCCAAATCAGATCCATGGAACTCGGATGTCGAACTGCCTAGCGATTATGAAGACGAGCCAGATGACTCGACGGGGCTATGGGAGCACACATTCCAAGCAGTGGACTAACACCAATTCTATCATGGAGCACGTAATAATATAATAATATATAGTATATAGTTATATAATTGATATTGTACAGATGATTTTGTTCTTCTCATTAAAAATGTAAAAAGCAGCCGGACCTGCTGGCCGCATCGTCGTCGTCATTGTTCTCGTTCACTTCTTACGAGCCTCGCAGGCCCAACCAGGTATATCTTCTCCAGTAGAACCCAGTTTCCGGTCGACAGTGATGTGTTCCATGCCAGGAATATTCGCAAGCCATGGATGTTCAATCATAGCTCCGGCATCGGCACGTTTCTTGGGGTTCAGGGCCAGCATGGGCTCGAGAAATCCCGCCAACAGTTCAGAGTCCTCAGGAGAATAATGGTACTTTTCTTTAAGAACATCTGCAAGTTTCCAAAGTCGAAGTTTCTGGATATTTCGCAGTTGTCCTTTGCGATTAAAGAACTCACCTGTCCACTTGCCAGTTAATATGACCTCGAGGGGGATTTTGCCCATAAGTTCAATAATCTGAGCAATATGGTCATCATCTTTCGAGTATTTACTGCCGGAGCGGGGATCAAACAGGTAATCTCCAGTAAGAAGTTCAAAGACCATGCATGTCATGCTCCAAGTATCAGCCGAAGCACCCCAATAAGAGCCCAGTAATACTTCAGGAGCTCGATATTGTCGAGTCTGGATATCATTGGTGAAATGATGGTCTACCCAGCATGCATTACCGAGATCAACAATCTTGACTGAAATTAATCCTTCCAGTGGGTCTACTGGAGACGACGGCGAAGACGATGAAGCCGAAGGTTCTTGTGTGGGCTCATTGGCTGAAGTAGAAGAAGCATTTGAACGTGCTGAAGCCATAATGGCAGCCGCAATATTAGAAGAAGAGGGTGGTGGCAGCGGAGACACTACGGATTTAGAAAGCGGGTCGTCATCGTCGGAAACAGGCGATGCAGTAGACTCCTTACTATTATTATCCTCACTAGAATTGTTCTCACAATCCAGTGAAATTGATAACATTCTTCCCTCGATAGGTTCAGTATTCGTTGTTGAAGATCGAGACACATTGGCCGAAGTAAATGACGATATAGACGACGACGAGTTGCCCAGTGACGCAAGAGAATGCTGTGAATTGATTGGACTTGGTAGAGGCTGAGATCCCGTCACAACTGATTTCCGCCTTGTAACTCTACGACCAGTCCTACTATCACGCGAAGTTTGCTTGGGGGTAGAAACTGCCGAATTATTCAGTTCCTCTTGCTCCTGCTCTTGCAATTTTTGCACAATAGCTTCGACGTCTCCGATTTCAATGAGCACGTTTTCTGGCTTCAGGTCCGTGTGAATGATTCCACATTCTCGATGCAAATAGTCCAAACCGAGTAAAACCTGTTTCGTGATTTGCTTCACTAGAGGTACCGGGATACCCTTGTGTTCATATCGTTTGATAAGACCCAGAAGATTTTCCCCTAAAACTTCAAAAACCATACAAACATGAGTACCATTTGGGCCCTTGTGTCTAAAGCTATCTAGCAAGCGTACCACGTATTGACGACCAGGATGGTCCGGGTTAGCCTTTACTACCTGTTGGAGCAGGCTAATCTCATCAAGAGCTGTCTCTGTGTAATGAGCTGCCGACCTAACAACCTTCAAAGCGACATGTCGACCCTTGTTGTCCGAGGCGTGTAAATCTCTTGCTAACCAGACAGTTGAGAAATGGCCCCAGCCCAGCTTACGTACTACTTCGTACTGACCATTTTTGAACAGTTCGCCTATATGAACCGGATGATAGCCTCCTTTACAGTAATCCTGTAGATCTTCTTCATCTTGATGGGCTTTCTCCTCCAATTCTGCATCCAGCTCGTCGCAGTCTACGTCGTCGCCGTAAACGTCCTCCTGGTGGAAACAATATTGTTCGTCCCCAGCGACTCCTGGTTTTGTCTCTGTAGTATTATTGTCTCCCTCGCGGTCGCCATCGCCCTGAGAAGTAGATGTTGATGTCGAGCAGGTGCCTGAACCAGCACTGGGCGAGCCCGTGCTAGATCCAGTACTACTTGATTCTGCTGGCGCTATTGGTGGGAGTTGTAGTGATGATGGCACATCGTTTTCTGCTGTTGCAGAGTACTTAGGAGGGAGTTTGTGATGATGGTCGTGGTCATGGAACCGGTCTTGAAGATGGTCGGAATATTTAGGAGGTGGAGCAGTGTGAGTGGTAGCTGTGGCTGTGGCCGTACCTACAGCGTACTTGACATGGTCTTCATGACCTTCATGTTGATGGTTCTTGGATTGTAGATGATGATTATCCTTCTTACTATGATGCACGTGAACCAGCCCATGATGTCTATGAACATGATGAACGGTAGCTGGACCTTGACCTTGGCCATGACCGGGTCCATGACCGGGTCCCTTGCCCTTTTGTTTGCGACTGGCACTAAGGGTGTGCTGTTAGTACAATGGAATCGTGACCACCAAACAAGCCCATTTCCAACTACTTACGGAGTCACTGTGCTGGTTGCCGACGACGGCTGGGGATCCGAGGCTGGAGGAGCTGCGACAGTTGCCATTGTGGTTGGGAAGGTAGCTAGCTAGCTGGTAGTGGTGGTACACATAAGCTGAAGACGAAAAACAAGTCGGATAGATCTTATGGCTGCTAGTCTTGGAATCTGGTAGAACCCACACAAATACGTTGGCGAACTAATCAAAAAGTGCTGCTGCTACTACACGACAGGGCAAGAAAGTTGACACAATCTCGTAGTGGTTGTTGGTGAAGTTTAAAATATTTATTGTCGGCGGTTTCGGAGTCTAGCAAAAAAAAAATTAAATCGTTTTTGCGTGCTACGTACCTGGTAGTAGTAATAGTACCAACAGTAGTAATAGTGGTGATTGATGCTGGAGTGGTTTTTTTTTTTGCGGTGGAACGAAAAAAGTCAAGCGTAACCAGATATGGCGTCTGGCGGTTGGGGAAAGGGAACAGGGAACGGGCGGCAGCAGCAGTAAATAAATGATCTGGACAGCAGCGGGAACCCCAATGCAAAGGGTATAAAAAGAGGCCACTGATTATCTGCGCGCAGCTATTCTTTTATCCTACCAATCTGTCGGCAACATAATCCGATAGATAGAGCCACCAACAGCAGCAATAGGCCCAGCGCGCTGGCACCACCACCAGCCCACTGGGGCCCGAAGGGCAATAGTAGATAAGCCGCTACATAACTTCCAGATAGGGCACGGGTTCTCAGTTGCCGTGCTACTTTCCCAGGCGAGCGCGCGCGCCCGGTACGGGTTTATGCAGGCCATTGATCACCGGCGGAGATAACGGTGTGGTGGGGGTTGTTACATAATGAATACAATAGAAATAAGCTTAGGAGCAGACTTGGGTAAGAATAGTATTAAGTTTCAGATATTAAATCGAAGATAGATAATAGATATTAGACACAAGATAATAGATGATGATGATGACAAAAGAAACCGTATAGTAAAGTCAAGTGATGTCCAATTCAGTTTATCACGTTCTTTTCCTGGTGGTGTCGATCACGTCACGTCACTCTTGAGATAGCACACTTGATGAAGTAATAGAACGACAGCAAGATGTTAGTGGTCAACAGTAATTTGTAAGCCGCTGCTGCCGCTGCCGTTACCGCTGGTTCGGGTACTGTGCAACTGCTGAAGTATATGGCTCTGATTCATCTCATTCTTGATAACCCAATATTGATTCCCGGCTCGCCATGTGTTCAAGAAACGCCGGCAGGTGCGGCAGACACTAGCTGCTATCCCAAACTGAATACGGCATCTACACCCATCTGCCATCTATATCTCCACTATTCCATCACCTTCTATGGCTCTATTATCAGATCGCCAAAGACGGTTATGGAGACAAGCAAAGCGTCTTGGCAGCATAATCAGAGCCTTCTCACCGCAGGAGACAAGACGCAAGATAACAAACAAGCTGACGGCGAAAACTCATCGCCGATTGCCGTATGGCTGGTACAAGCATATATATTCCGAGCATAAACGCCGTGGTGCTAACCACCAGCCGGAGCTAAGTGAAAAACCAGCCTCCTGCGGCCGGGCGCTGCCCGGGCCCGTTTCTCGCTTCGCTCGGGCCACGGTTCCAGCGAGCCGACCATATTCCATCAACTTAATACCCATATATTTAATAAATGAGCTCACTATGTTTTCATTATATAGTACCGTTTTACCATTAGTGCTTGGTAATACCTCCAATACGAACAGCCTTGACCTGAGTATAAGCGTCCAGACCTTCTTTGCCCATTTCCTTTCCAGTACCCGACTGGTTATATCCACCAAAAGGAACCTGAGCATGGAAATCGTTGAAGGTGTTGATCCACACAGTACCAGCACGAAGACTGTTGGCCACGTGAAGAGCCTTGGAGAGATTCCGGGTGTGGATTCCGGCCGCAAGTCCGTATTCAGTGTCATGAGCCATGGAGAGCACCTCTTCCACAGTCGAGAACTTTGTCAAGGTCACGACGGGCCCAAAAATCTCTTCCTTGACAATCTTCATATTCTCATTAACATTGGTGAAAATAGTCGGCTCAATGTAATAACCCTTTCGGTTAATTCTCTTACCACCGGTTAGAAGCGTAGCGCCTTCCTTTTTACCCTCATCAATGTATTGAAGAATGCGGTCCAATTGGACCTTTGACGTTTGAGGACCATACCAAGAAGTACTCTCGAATGGGTCTCCAGGAGGAGTCTGCTCAGCTTTGCTCTTGAACAACTTGACAACCTTGTCATAAACAGACTCATGGACGTAGATTCTCGAGCCTGCACAGCACACTTCACCGGAATTGAAGAAAATACCCACCCGGACTGCTTCCACAGCCGTTTCCAAGTCGGCATCTTCGAAAATAATATGTGGAGACTTTCCACCCAGTTCAAGAGTGACTTTTTTCAGGTTAGAGGTAGCTGCTGCCTTCATGACAAATCGGCCAGTAGCAGTAGAGCCAGTAAAGGCGATCTTCTTGATTTTCATGTGGCTAGCAATATAAGCACCAGTCTTTCCAAAGCCTGAAATGATGTTTACAACTCCTGGGGGGAATCCCACTTCTTTGATCAGGTTTGCAAGGTACAAGGCAGTTAGGGGAGTGGATTCGGCAGATTTCAGAATCACTACATTACCGGTTGCAAGAGCAGGACCAAGTTTCCAAGACGCGAGTAGCAAAGGGAAATTCCAAGGAATGATCTGTCCCACAACACCAAGCGGCTCACGACGAGTATAAGAAAAGTGGTCTGGATCAGTCTCAATGACATCTCCGTAGATTTTATCGGCGAAGCCAGCATAAAAACGAAACACATCGGCCACCAAAGTGACATCGCCCTTGGCCATGTTCAAAGTCTTTCCATTATCCATGGATTCAATTGCAGTAAGAGTATCGGAATGCTCAATAATCTTGTCTGCCAAGCGTGACAATAACAAGCCACGGACCTTTGGTTGTTCATTGGCCCAAGCATCAAACGCCTTTTGTGCAACATCAACTGCCACATCTACATCTGCCTCTGCTGCTTCATAGACATCGACAATATGATCTTCATTCGAGGGATTCTCAACAGCAAACTTTTTGCCCGAAAGAGAGGGCACAAATTCGTTATTAATGAATAAACCAACGGGTTGCTTATATTCAATCCCGTTGGGAGTTTTAATGGTCACAAAAGTATCAGATCCCATTGTGGTAGTGGTAGTAGTAATAGAAATAGTTGTAACGAAGAATCGATTGACGACGCCAATTGGAAAAAGAATAGAAATACAAATCTAATTCTTTAATGAAGGCAGGATTCAAATACCAATTGCTCACTCCAGGTCTCCTTATATACTTTTTCTTTGACCCCTCTCCCATGAGCTTGCCATTTGACCGGAGTGGTATCGGAACGCATTAGGTAGTGTAGGCCGTTAATGCGCCAGGTGTGTTTTGAGTGGGGTGGGGTGGACGCGATCGGCACCGGGTGAGGGGTACAACGCGGGGTGCATATGGGCATATATGTGATCTGATATGGTTTGCGGAGTTGAATAATTATGAAAGGTCATCAGAGACGACACGAGGGGGTCTATTAGTTGTTCAAATGGCATTGTCTTTTCTTGTTTTATATTTTGTGGTCACCTGTTTTGAACTTTTATCGTTCTGTTAACAGAGTCTGTGCACAGAGTCTCGGTCTAATGATGCTGCGGCCGCATCAACCTGCTATGCGTGCAATGACGAGCTCTCCCTTGCCATGATCCGTTACCCCTTGAGCTTTATTATCAATATGGATATCAATATTGGCCCAACAGTTCATGCACTTTGGGGATATCGAACTACAAAGACAGATTAGAAATTTTGAGAGCAGCTGCTCGCCGTACTGACGTGTAGTACAAACTTGGTCAAGCTCTCCGCAGCGGAGCTACGGATCTGGGCAGCAGCTGCCAACAGAATGCAAGGTTGTAGTAAGCAGCAAGGCATGAAATGACATGTGGCTACTGGATTGAGATTGTCTTATTAAACTTTATATTCTCGTCACCGCCAAGCCCAAAAAAGCAGTAGATTCTACTGTCAGGTCGCCATACCTGCTGTGCTATTAGAATTACTATCTAATCTGCCAATATCTATATCAATTGCTGTCAGAGTTCATGACATAATTAATCGGGCGCCCCTGCATGGCATCGAGATCATCAGCCGCGTGCATCCGCAGAACCGAGAGGGGTCAAGGGGAACAATTTCGGAGCAACGGTGGTCGACGCCTCGACAACAGTCCAGTTAGGGATGGACAAGGGATTGGCTACGGATCATTACGGGAGCGACAGTTTCAGATTCGCCGCTGCGGTCTGACTCGACCGTAGCAGAAGCGGGGTGAACGACGCCATCGAGCGAAGCGAGCACCGGGTCTGGGCAGAGCCCAGCCGCCGGGGGCAGACCACACGAACAGTGTGTTCCCAAGCAACTGCTCGCTTTTACCAGACTCGCCAGTGCTACCAAACAGAATCAGCCGATAGTTCAGTTTGCCTCTGGCCGCGGGCAGACTCACGCGTACTCCATAACCTGCCAGATGAAAGCTTTCTCGCGATGTGGTACACAGTCTTCCAACATTGAACCCGGTCGCTCGAGAATAGAATTTCACTTGATTATTTAATTATCCCATTTATCACATGTGAGATCGGCGCCTTTATGCACAATTCAACGGTGCGAAGATCTATATGTAAGACATGGCAGCGAAGCAAAAGTCGGTAGACTGAAAGGAAAGTGGGCATGTATACAGTAGTACAGCCGCTTGGTATCGGGTCCCTTCTCTGATCAAGAAAACCTTGAATTGGCGAGCTCGGTGCTCTTGTGCGGGGTATCAATTAGGTTTTGGTCACTGAAGGAAGCGAAATTGGGTTTAATTAGTCAATCATACGACCGACCACAGGTAATTGTCACAACAAACAAGCGAATGACTATAAATTAGCCAGGCCTGCCATGACGGCCATTGTTTACTTTGAATATCGCCCAACTACTCCTCCTGTGTACTAATTAGGAGGATCGGTCTGGTTTGCTCTTGTCTTGCTCAGTTTCTATTGTTCCTCTCCTTTATAGCCTTACGATCTACCACCGCTACGCCGCGCCATATATTTTAGTCAGTCAGTATTCATCATCATCATCATTATCATCGTCAGCATTCGAATCTGTGTCTATTCGATCCATTCATAGCCATTATTTTCTATGACAAGATTTGATTCGATACCAGACGCCATCAAGGCATTCAGAGAAGGCCAGTTTCTGGTGGTTCTCGACGATGAAAGCCGTGAAAACGAAGGCGATCTGATAATCGCTGCCTCAGAAATGACGACTGAAAAAATGGCCTTTCTAGTGCGCTATTCTTCGGGATACGTTTGTGCTCCCGTGAGCAAGCAGATTGCCGACCGTTTAGACCTGCCATTGATGCTGGCGGACCGCTCGGATCGCCATGGAACTGCCTACACCGTCAGCGTGGACTATGCTGACGGCACCACCACGGGGATCTCGGCGCACGACCGAGCGCTAACGGCCCGCAAGCTGGCTGATCCCACGACCAAGGCCGACGATTTCCTCAAGCCAGGCCATCTGCTGCCCCTGAGAGCCGTCGAGGGCGGCGTGCTGTCCCGCAGAGGCCATACCGAGGCCGGCGTCGACCTTGCCCGACTGGCCGGCTTCGAGCCTGCCAGTGTCATCTGCGAAATCGTTCGCGACGAAGACGGGCTCATGGCTCGTCGTGACGACTGTCTTGACTTTGCCAGCAGGCACAGCCTCAAAGCCATCACCATCGACAGTCTGGTCAATTACCTGAACGCCCACCCACTAGCCGCTTAGTTTTTTTTCTCGTTTGCCTTTGCTTTTGTAAATAAACCATCGCCTGCTACTGTGTCGTGGCCCCTTGCTTTGCCTCCGGCGGCTGGGCGCTGCCCAGACCCGTTGCTCCGCTTCGCGGACTTCGCGGAGAGTTTCGTGGTTCAGGTCCCAGCCCTCCGCGAAGCGGAGCTACGGGTCTGGGCAGCGCCCAGCCGCCGGAGGCAAAGCAAGGGGTCCCCCGATCTGTCAGTCTATGTCTTGTATTAAGTAGAGGAAGAAGAAGCGCCAGCCAGACGGACCTTGTCCGGGATGTATTCGTACTTGCGGGTCGTGTCGGCGTAGAAGCGCACATCGTCGTCAGTCACTTTAGCACGCTTGTCCTGGAAGTCGGCAAGGAAGTCCTGCAGCAGTTTTATTGCATGGGCCTTCATCTCTCCAGACAGAATCTTGCCTGCACGATAGTCAGAGGCAATGCGGTCCAGCTCTTCGTCGTCGTCAAGGAAGAACGAGATGTACTGGAAAGCGACGTCCACATCGGGGTTACCACCCAGCTCGCGATGCTCTTCCAAAGTAGCGCGCCCACCGGAGAAGGCATGCTTGTTGATCTTCTTAGCCACCTGCTTAGCAGTGTCGGTCATGAAAATGGCTGATGACTCGTTGGAGGCAGACATCTTGGACGACGGACCCTGTAAGGCAGGGAAAAACTTGGCATACAGACTGGACGGCTTGGGATATTTCAGCTTGGTGGCCACGTCTCTGCACACCCGGAAGTAAGGGTCCTGGTCAATGGCAGAGGGAATTAGACACGGAATATCGTCGCGGTTGCCAAAAATATGTGGAAACGAACTGCAAAAGGCAGACGCAATCTGAATCGATGCGAAATGCACTCGGCCAATACTGTCGGAATCTTTAAAGCCAAACACCGCTCTGGCAGTAGACGTCGTCACTTGACGCGAAACTCGCACCACGTTCTCATAAAAGGCTCCTCCCATGTAATTCATGTCCGAGAAGATAAAAGTCTTTTCCGGCTTGAATCCCACGGCAATAATGTCCTTGGCATTCTCCACATAAAACCCCTTGGTGTCCTTGATAGACAAGTTCTGTTTAAATAAGAACTTCTCGTCATCAGTCATCTCCACAACCAATGCCACATCGAAAACATCTTGTAACCATTTCGTGAACACAAAAGGGATCATATGTCCCAGATGCATACTGTCACTAGAAGGGCCTCGACCAGTATACAAGAAAAACGGCTTCCCCTGCTCATATCTATCAAGAATGACGCTCAAATCGCGATCTGTGAAGAAAGTTCCTCTACGAAGCAATCTATGAGGTCTATGTCCTGTAAGTTTCTCGAATCTGGCCAGTGTATCCGCAGTCAATGGAGTAGTGCCGAAATCCTCGATAATCCGGTCATAATCCATTCCCTGGCTCTCGCCGTCCACCACGGCTCCTTCCACCTCCCAGGGAGTTACTTTCTGAGCGTGCTGCTCTTTCAATGACACCTTTTCCACCTTGTCAGCCAATTCAGACCCTTTCTGTGTCGACATTTTAATATTCGCAATGACTGGAAATGTACTTTATCTCAGTTGTACTTACGAGCTCAATGCCTCATGAAAAATCCCTGATCAAGTCAGTCATGAATCTGGATGTGGGTTGGGGTTGTCAACACCAGATAGTCTGGGTCTGCTTCACGGCGTCGATGTGTGCGATAGTTGAACGCGTCACAACAGCTCACGGAAGCTATTTTCACAAATAAAACAATAAGCTTACTATCAAGTAGTAAATTGACAGCAAAGGAAGAAAAAAAAGGTAATATAGCTGTGCGACATATTCGAGTGAAAGATAAAAAAGAGCCCTACGGGGGGGTCGAACCCCCAACCTTGTGATGACTTTCATTCCCGTAAAGGACGTTTAAGAGTCACACGCTCTACCGATTGAGCTAGCAAGGCCGCTGTTGTTGAAATCGATTTCTGCACTTTCCCACGACCTGGCTTCTCTCCACATATCAAACTCAACCTGTTATGCCATAATGTGTCATATTTGACCGAAGAGAAATACTTTGAAGCTGTCGATTTGAAACGATACAGATACGATTAGCATATCCCTGCCAGAGAGTGAGAGTGACACAATTGACAAAGATTATCATTCAACAATGAACCCCAAACGGCGACAAACCATCTGGTGGCACATGCAGGCGCTCCGTCGTGTTATATTTCATAATTATGAAAGGCAACGACGCTAGCTGATTTCTATCTATCTATCTACTTCGGTCAAACGTATCTGCGCTGTCATAGATAAAGCAGAACAAAGTGGTGTGCGGTAAGCTTCAAGCGGCTCTTAGAGAAGCAACCAGATTCTTTTCGTGGGTTTGCTTCTGGTGATCCCACTTCAGCTATTCTATTTCTGTCCAATAATTGTTTTCAAGGACAACTGTCTAATACGGAAGGCCCCTTGGCCAGAGTTAACGATTTTATTAAATTTCAAAAGTTCAATATCTGCAGAATAAAACTAGTTCACATTATTATTCAGCTAAGCGCCGTAACGACGTTCTGCCTCCTTCCAGTTGATAACATTCCAGATGGCCTTGAAATAGTCAGCCTTGACATTGTTATACTGCAAATAATAAGCATGTTCCCATGCATCGATACCAACAATGGGGATATAAGGCCCGGTGACAGGGTCTTGGTTGGATTTGGTGATGGTCTCCAAAGCGCCGTTTTCCTTGTTCTTTACAATCCATGCCCATCCAGAGCCTTGAATACCGGCCAATTTACCATTCACATTGCTAATAAGGTTATCCAAGGATCCGAAATTGTGCTCAATAGCATTGGCCAGAGGGCTTCCGGAAGCAGGAGGTTCACCGCCACCAGCAGACTTAGGAGCCAAGTTCTTCCAGAACAAGGAATGGTTAATATGGCCTCCTCCATGGAAATTGATGACAGGGCCAAGCTCGATCTGAGCCTTAATGTTTCCATCCTGTTCAGCTTGAGCAAGCTTCTCAACAGCGGCGTTATATGAATTGACATATGTCTGATGGTGCTTGGTGTAGTGGAGCTATCATAAAGTTAGCAATCCATTGTTATAACCCACAAATATACATACCTCGTTAATCTGTCCCGAGATAAAAGGCTCCAAGGCACCGAAGTCGTAGTCGAGGTCAGGAAGAGTGGCTTTTCCACGAGCAAACACTGTGGAATAGGTCGCTGCTCTAGGAGCCGTGGCGGTGACGCGACGAAGTGTAGTACGGGCAATTGACAGACTCATATTCAAAAACTTCAAATTGGTCAGTGTAAAGAAAAGAAGAAGAAAAACAAGGTGCAATGAATTTATTTATCTTTATTAGAAATATATATGCATCGGCTGCGCAAACAATAATCCCATCTCCGCACGTCATAATTGGCTGGTGCGCGCACGCGCATGCCGGATCGTTTAGGTCCGAACATCGGTCAATGGTCGGTCGGCTTCTATCGGTTCTCACTCTGTTCTGTCACTCTTTCTTCTCTGTTTCCCAATAAAGCAACAGTCGGAGTAGTTACAAGAACAGGCCTTTAATCTGCCTACCGGTTTCCCTCTACTTATTCATTGGACACTCTTGTGGCAGCAGCAGCATGGCGATACCAACTAGAAAAACACTCGAAGCCTGAGATATGATTTCATACCCTCTAGTACAGACCAATCTCACAGACTACACGATTCTGCTCATTGATTTAAAATTAACATTTAAGCACAACTAGAATACACACAAATATATTCGTTACGAGTATATTCGGCGGTCATGTGACTTCTCACGTATATAAATATTAATGACAGATCATTAAACACACGCGCATCGAGAATATAATCTTCGTTAGCTATAGACGACTGCATTGAATTGTTAACAGACTCAGCATGGTGAGTTCAATAGGGATGACATAGGAAGCGAGTGCAAAGTAGATGAATACTGACAATATACAGTCTCTTGATGGCCTGGTAGGACTGACAATGTTGACAGTCGCTACTGTCGTATTTGTTTATTACACAACGTGGACGTTTGTTCTGGTAAGTATTCTGGGCCCTGGTGCACATCCGTTATCGACTCGACCGCCGTCACTAACTCTCTAGCCATTTGTCGATGAGCCAAACTTCCTCTACTCGTTTTTCCCTCCGCGGGAGTGGGCCATTCGAATCCCTGTGATTCTGATCCTGGTGGGCCTGTTTATAGTTGGGAGTTTTGTCGGTACTGTATTACTGCGGTCAGCGAAGAAAGAAAAGCTCAAGCAGCAGGCAAAGAAGAAGGCATAATGGCCCTTCTGCTTCTGCGGACCATGAGTCGCAACCACTGCTATACCAATATACTGCAACCTCTCTGTAAAACACACCCCTGCTCTCGCCTCCGGCGGCTGGGCTCTGCCCAGACCCGTGGCTCCGCTTCGCGGAGGGCTGGGATCGTATACTGGTTCTATGTGGTCCGCGTTCTCTGCGAAGCAGAGCTACGGGTCTGGGCAGAGCCCAGCCGCCGGAGGCGAGAGCAGGGGTCGTGTGTGAGTAGAGCATATGTTAGCTACATGTCGACCATAGAAGTGCAATAAGTACTATGCTATAAACCGGCCATAATATGCATTAAAGACAACTGAAAACCGTCCGCTAATGTTGGTGTTGATGTTGGAACAGAGCATTCTCATATTGTTATTGTCATCAGAAGCTCGTTGGATATCTCGTCATGGCGGATAGTCTGTCTATCGAGGAGAGTATCATTGCTACACGTGCGAGGCGTGCCAATGCTGGCAATAGACTCAAGACTCTGCTGGAAGCAGAAGAACCTCTAGAAGATGAAGAGAACATTTTCATGGAATTCGAAGACGACCAGGAGTTTGAGGCAAAAGATGACGAGGACGACGAAGGTGAAGAGCAAGACGATGATGAGGAAGAGAGTGAGAACAAGGAGCGTGAGGACAGGGCTGAGGAGGACGAAGAAGAAGGAGAAGGATCAGAAGACCAAGAGAAGTCACAGAAGAGGAAACGATCTCATGCTGAGATGGACGAACGAAGCAATGCGTCGGACGATTCCAATTTCAGTGACTCAGATGATAGCTCGATTGAAGGAGGTGGCTCAGACGATGACGAAGGAGAAAAGGAGCTTGAGCGAAGGCAGCGTGAAGAGAAGCGACAGCTGCAAAAGAAGAAACAAAAGAAAATGCTTCAGTTGCCGACGTACAAAGCCCCTAAGACCGTCACAGTTGAAAAACTCAAAGCGAAAAAGTATTCACGGCCCCTAAGTGCCAATCTGTTGGCAAGTCATCGAAGAGTCTCACAACGTGAAGCAACTGTTAAAAACAAACAGGACATCATCGAACGACTCCAGGAACACGAGGCCCGTAAGGCCAACTACGTTGCTCCAGTCGTGAAAAAGGTCCACAGGATGACTCAGGCCGAAAGGTTGGCAGAGGCCAAGATCACCGAGAAGAAAAATACTGCTTCGCTACATGATTTCTTTGCACTGGAAGAAGAGAGAAAACAGAAGCGACGAGCCGCAATGCTGGCTCGGCGCATTCCTATGACCAAAGTTATTCGCTTCATCAGCAGTACCAAGTTGGTACCACCAAAACGTATATTCAATCGAAGGGGACCGATGATTGTTATCCATGATGTTGTGAAAGAGAAAAAGGTCGAAGAACTGGGACAGAAGAGTGATAGTGAGCTTGGCGAAGTAGAAGGGGAGCGGGTAGTGAAGGCTGGCGAAAAGACAGACAGAACGGAAGCGTTGGAGAATCAAAGGGACCCGGAGAAGAAGGAACATAATGATGATTGGAAACGAGAAGGCCACGAGGTAGGAGAAGAAAAGGACTCGGAGAACAAGGAGCATGATGATGAACAGAAAGGAGAGGAGCGCGAGGTAGAAGAAGAAGAAGAGAAGAAAGAACATAACGAGGAACAGAAAGAAGAAGGGCGCGAAGTAGAAGAAGAAAACAGAGAAGACGGAGTAAAGAGCCCGGAATCAAAGCGGGCTGATGAAAAGGCCGAAGAAGAGGCAGAAACACAAAAGACTGAGAATGTAATGGAAACAGAGTCGATGGACGTTGATGAATCCTCGACCCTGGGCCAGAATGATAGACTGAACCACAATCAGACTGTAGATGGTGAAAAAGAGGATGGAGTCAAGTCATCACAAAGTGATACCAAAGACGGGACAACTGACTCTGCTTTGCCCAGCATTACAAGGAATGAAGGAGGCGAAAATTCCAAATCTCCATCACCCGATACCAAATCTGACGAAACGTCCAATCAGATAGCCAATAATCAGCCAAATGAAGGTTCTGATACCCAAGTCACCGTCAAAATAGAGGGCGGAGAATATACTGGCAAGCACGAATCAGACTCCCAGGACGGCCAGGATTCACTTCCTGACTCTTCTAAAATCCTCAAGCTGCATGGCCCGTACTCAATTCGTAATAAAAACACCGTCAGCCTCGTCAACTTCCCCGAGTCGACTGAACTTACAAACACTAAAATTAAGACCATTCTGTTTGGGCCCACTTCCCTTGCCAGACCTCGTCCTCCAAAAAATAGAGGCCCTTGCGCGGTCACAGGACTGCCATCCAAATACATGGATCCTCAGACATCTATTCCATACTCCAGTATGGAAGCATACAAGATTCTTAACCTTGTCAAGAAGGGCCTCCTTTCGTGGAACTGCGAATTTGGGGGCTTGTATACCGGACTACGTACTAATCAGCGACATGCCAAGGGTGTCCCTGAGGGTTTCAGTAACTAATATCGCATGTAGTATCAAAGTTATTTATTTATTTATTATTTCTTCATCGGTTGAATCTAACAGTTCCTGAACCTCAAAAAACTCAGGGGTAATTGACTTCGTAATAGGAGAAATACCCTAACCTTAAACACATTCTCGAGATCAGTCGCAAACGGTATACTTTTCTTTAAATAAATGCTGGCTGTCACTTACTGCTTTTATATCTAATACTACATCTAAAGAACAGCCCCATATCCAAAGGTAAGCTTGATAGACTTGACATAGTACTCGTCGAAATTTCTTTCCACCACTTCTTCTTGCCCAACGGGAATTCCAGACCAGTCGACATTTACAATGGTCTCACCGGAACCTGATTTCAGGCTGAGATTCATCTTAGCATAATGACCAGCTTTCCAATCTCTTAAACGCCAGGTCTGTTCAATAGATTCATTTTCCTTTAATTTCAGAATCTTACCGGTAATATTACCGCCAAAAAGTGAATATTCAGAACCTTCAATTGCACTGATGTCAGGCTTTGAACGAGTCCACGCAGCCACCATTTCCGGTTTTGTAAACACATCGTAAATCTGATTAACAGGAGCATTGAAAACTGGCTCAAAGTGTAAAGAAGTTGTATTGTAAGCCGAAGTGCCCACAACGGATTTCGGCTCGCCTGGAGTAGCCGAGCCGCTGGCAGGTTGAGATGATGCCCTGGATGATGATAGAGATGCATCAGGATGCTGGATATCTTTTCCATGTACCTCAATAAGATCTCTGCCAAACTGCTGAAGTGCTTTACGAAGCTTTGGAACAAGCTCTTTACGAACAAGAGCCTTGACTGGTTCCCTGGAAGATTTGTCATTGTTTATGGAGATACTGAAGTTGTATTCATCTTCCTCAGTATCATATGCAATCTCAGGCACAGTTATTTGTCCAGTGACGTCCTCCTCATCAGTTGTAGATCCCTTGTATAACAATTCCATCCTGAGATCAAACAAGCTGATTACCTTTCCCTTTCGCTGGGAAACATCTACATCACCCTCGAGACTTTTGAGCTCGGTGATCTCAGCATTGGTCCTGCCGTCAGCCGATTTGGCAGAGAGCCCGACTAGCTTCTCACTGAAATAATCTCTGGACCAGTAAATACAGTTTTTATCGACCCAATGCCTAGAGAGTGATGTTAGGATTATTCATTATTCATGGTGCTTTCGGATCAAAATCCCGATCCCGAACATTTGACTTACCAATTATTAGGATTGTGAAGAACCATTTTTCAGCGACAAGTATACAAGTTTTTCAGGTTATTCCTCCTTTGATAGACAGATTCACCAGTCCAGTGTTTAGAAACATTTCAACAAACCATGATGAGCTTTGCCTATTATAGTCTGCAATCTCCGGAGGTTAGGGTCATTTTTGGAATCATCGAGAACCTCAGACGTCTTGTGGGCAAGTTGTAGTATCTGGACGAAACGGGGGTTCTACGAATACTATTACGAAGGTTTTATTTTAGGACAAATCGGAACGACAAAAGAGCCCTTTTCGATGGGGATTGCTCGATTCATGGCTGGCGTAGCCGGTATTTGGCGACCCACATCGCAGCCAGGCTCTGCCTGCAGCTGTCGAGCTCGTCGTCGTGAATTATTTCCCAGATAAAAGAATAACACGAGAAGTAATCAGCCCTCTGGGGACCAATAGACAATAAATATTAAACCACAATCTGGGCGGAGTCTGGGTGGAGCTGAAGTTCTGGAAACATGGCAGAGGTAGGCGTGTGCGGCGCGGGTGTTTTTTGTCGTTTTCATATGCATATTTAGCGGCAGGGACACCTTTTTTTTCCATGTTTGTTTGGATCCACGATAAACAAAGGTGTTGCTAATTCGTAAGCGCGAAATTATGTCGTTTTCAATTGAAGTTCAAGGCAAGAAGTTTGACTCCGAAACGGATATTAAGCCATATTTGGATAAGCTGGATCAGCTTCCCGACGTGAAGGAGGTTGATTTTGCTGGTAATTCGTATGGAGTAGACGCTTGTAAGGCGTTGGCCAGGAGCCTTGGATCAAAAAAAGAGTTGGAAAAGGCTAATTTATCGGACATTTTTACTGGCAGATTACGTGAAGAAATCCCCAGCTCTTTGGATGCCATTCTAGTTTCACTTTTGCAGTGTTCCAAGCTTCATACTATCGATCTATCGGATAATGCATTTGGCATTGCCACCATCGATCCGTTGGAGTCGTTTCTGGCTAAACACGGTCCATTGGAACACTTGATTCTAGCCAATAACGGCTTTGGGCCTTTGGCAGGCTCAAGAGTGGCCAAGGCTTTAGAGAAACTGGCCAAGATCAAGAAGGAAAACCAGCATGCGCCTCTCAAGACAGTGATTTGTGGACGGAATCGGTTGGAGAATGGATCTATGGAAGCATGGGCTTCGTTTCTGGCTGCTCATGGCTCGATTCGAGAAATCCGTTTGTACCAGAACGGTATTCGTCAAGAGGGTCTTGAGCATTTGTTTCTTAATGGTCTTTCCAGGTCCCCAGAATTGGAGAAACTGGATCTTCAAGATAACACTCTAACTGAAAGAGGTGCTCGTGCCTTGAGTAAGGTGTTTCATACCTGGACAAAGTTAAAGGAGTTGGGTATCAGTGATTGTTTATTGTCTTCACGTGGAGGCGAGATCTTCGCACAGACGATTCTTGATGGTGGGGAATTATCGAGTTTGGAAGTCTTGAAATTGCAATATAACGAAATCGAATCGAATGGCGTTCAGTTACTCAGTAAGGCCATTAGTAAGAATTTGCCTAATTTAAAGACACTTGAGATTAATGGCAACCGATTCCCTGAAGATCATGAAGCAGTTGATCTGATTACCAAGATTTTCGAGGATCGTGGATTCGGTCAACTGGACGAGTTGGATGATATGGAAGAACTCACTGACGATGAGGATGAAGAAGAAGAAGATGAACAGGGCAATGAGGACCAGGAGAGCGAGACTGAGGACATTGTCAAAGACGCCGAAGACGAAGAGAACGAGAATGTCAGTCTTGAACACAGTCCCGAGGTCGATGACCTTGCAAATAGGATTGAAAAGACCTCTCTTTAATTTTTTGCATATTATAAGTAATATATAAGTTGTGGAATCAATAGAGTATGTATGTAATTTTACTGATGATAATGAACAATATTTATATTCGTTTTTGAACGACCTTTTTCTCTCTCATGCTGCCTTCTTCCATCTTTCATACCATCCAATTCGCCCTACATATCTCCCCGTCTCACCTGAATCCTTTGCCAGGGCTTTGCGATTCAGGTGAATTCGCAGATCCTTCTCATACCACCGTTTTTCCAACCATTTCTCTACTTTTCTTCGTCTTCTAGGTATTTCGCTCATTTCAAACCGTTGCACATGGACTTCAGCGCGAATGTTCTCGGATGGCTTATCGGAAAACAGAACGTCCATCCATGTCGGAGTACGCTCGACCCATATTACGCTACTTTTACCATGTCCATCGGTTGCCGTCTCGGTCTGTCTGAAATAATATGTTACTGTAAAGTCGTAGACACATGCTATTCCGGCCTTTCTCAAGAATGGTAGGCATGAAGTGAATCCGTGGAATCGAGGATAAAGAAGATTCTCCAGGGGCTTTACACCCCTCTGTCGCAGAACAGCACTATTTTTGCTCACAAGCCCGGGATTTCCTGCCTCTACCTCGGGAAATATCGCAAACCACACTAGATGACGTTAGTGGTGAATTATTCTGGGGCCGCCAATCTTGTAGACGCTGAGAGCATAATATAACTTACAGGGCTCTTTCACAGCAAGTGCCGAATTCAAGGCCCGTGATATTTGTCCCGTGTCCACTGTCCAGTTTGGAGTCAGAGAGAACTTATTCCAAAGCGTGCGAGGGTGCGGGATGCGGAAAAGGGATGCCCATTGGAAAAAATAGCTTTGACCTCGGATATTATAATTGTGGGCAATCGAGCCAAGCAGAATATAGTCAAGCACCGATTGATGATTTGCTTGGATCTGTTAGAATAGACATATACCACCCAATGGCACTATAATAACATACCAATAATAAGCGATGATTCTGAATTATTGATCACATCCCCATATGTTTGAACTGTAAATGACAATGCCTACAAAACAAAAAATTAGCCACAAATACATTTTCAGGGGTACATGTACACATACCTGTACTTCTGAAACGACATCCCAGAAATGTTGAAAGTATGCCAACCTCACTCGCTGCCGAGTCACACTGGGAAGAAAGTGACACACCGGGGCTACATAGAGATAATACACTATCAATAATGTCCCTGTATAAAGGAGCGACGTTAAACAGCTGGCGTTGACGTTTAAATTCATTTACTGGTGTGTTTGGAAATAGAAAATAAGCTATTATTTACTACATGATCCTTGCATATCTAGAACGTGATGGCCTGGACCCTGCATATAGCCATCACTAATAGTACGAGTCGTTAATTTTATATATTACAATACAATGCATGTTTATCTAAGTGAGATCTCCGAGACCGAAACAGGATGCTGGAGTACTTGCAGTAGACGGTTGTTGTCTCCACCATTGCTCGCATTGAGCAAGCGCATCTGCGTAGAGAGGGAACCTCTCTGATGACCAAAAGTTCCAGTATCGACGTATGATCTGACGATGCTCATCCTTGCTGGCGTTACGGGCCGCCATATAGACGACCACTGCAAGATGTTGAGATAAAGCGGTGTTGAATGGAATTGAAGCTATTCCTTCCGTCACTTTACCTACCAAAGTTTCCATCGGTATGGAGTAGGTGGATCGAGTACTAGCTGTCGGTTCAGAACATCTCTCTAATGCCATCATCAAACAAGCATATTTCCAAGCATTGCCTGCTCTATCTATGTAGGAGGTTTCCATTTGATTGATAAGTAGTACTTCGTTTAGTGCGACGGCCAACCATTCAGGTTGACATGGGGTCTGTCTGTATATTTCAGGAATAAGAAGAAAGATGTTTTTAGGACAACCCACAAGAGAGAAGAACTTATCATCGATTGATTCTCTATGCCAGCTTTCAAATAGTAAAGATCGAGTGGGATTTGCTATTACACCCGTAACATCATACCAGTTTAAAAGTGTGACTGCATGCTGGAGACCAGGGGTACTTCGGAATGAATGAAGAAGTCGCTGCTTGTTTGTGCAGTGGAGGTCCAAGAGTGAGCGCGCTCCTTGAAGGTGACCGTGCCAGCAGCCAAACGATCCCTGGCAAACATCAAAATAAGTAAATGCAAGAATGGAAAAGATGGCTTCAATGACCCCATTGTTGATAAAAGTCTGTAGTTCTTCAATGGCGTTTGCTCGTAGTTGAAGTGAGTTTAGTTCCGCATCTCGAGACTTTTGAGTGTTATCAAGACATGCTGATACAAATTTCCATATGGTAGACAGGGTTTCTGATTTTGCAAACCCTTGATGCGATTTAGGGCCTGCGTTTGTCTGTTTCGCGTGGTTGAAGGCTGTCAAAATGGCCTTGATGCCCCATAAGAAGTTTGATATTTTCATTGGATCCACTTCGTCGCTGTCATCAGGTGCAATCGTTTCATCGTGAGATTCTTCAACGTCACCAAGTCCATTAAAGGCGATTCCTGGCAGAAGCATCTTGTTAAGATGCGGCGAGGTAGTATCCAGGGAGAACAGCTCCGGGTCGGAACTCATAATTGATGATGAGATATTATTATTGTTGGCAGTAACAATGGTCGTAGTAGTAGCAGCAGGAAATAGTGAGATATGACTATTGTTGGTTGTAGGGACAGGGACCGGCGTGCTCCCTGTGGTAGTACCTGTGGTAGTACCAGCAGTAGTATTAGTAGTATTAGTAGTAGTAGTCCATGAAGGAGACAATGAAGAAATGGATGGTGGAGATATTGACGGACTGGAATGACCCTGATGATTGGATACCGCTACAGAACTGTTGAATGCAAAATTATAAGGCTTGGGAAGGTTTGAGTCAGATGCGTGAAGTTTGTTAGGAGTAGAGGGAGGACCATCGATGGGACTGACATGACCGTTATTATTAGTAGAAGTGATATCAGGAGCACTATTTTTAGAAGCTGCTTTACTCTTTGATCCACCCACTAAATGATGTTCCGAAGGAGTGTTCCAGATCAGTCTTGCTGGATAACCCTCACAACGAACATTGGCCTCTATACACGGCGTACAGAAGGGTCTGTTTAAATCGCATTTGACTCCACGATTCCGACACGTGAAACAGTCTCGATCTCTTCTGATTCCCCTGGGCTTTCCTTTTTTTGGCGGTGGTTGTTTTTTATTGATACCACCGCCATTGGATAACGGCAGCGAGTTATTTGAGCTACTCATGGGCGAGCATCAGTGGGGGCATAATACGACGACAATCAGACAGACACAGCAGGGGGGGGGTCCGACACAGTTTCAGTTTAGGCTTTCTTTTTTGTTTTCTCTAGTCGTACTGTTTACCTGACCATTGATATTGGCCGGTGAATAAATCCGACTGGCCTGACGGGTATGATAACAGCAGTAATAGTCTAATCGTCTTAAGATTATATATTTTCCGGTTGTTCGGCCAAGAAAGAAACCAAAATTCAATTAAATTGTACAAGACTAGAAACTTTCTCTTTCTTTCAAACTCAATGGATCGAACGGTTCCTTTATATTTGCTGCTGGTTGTGTTCCTAAAGATAATGCAATAACGTGGATCTGGCCCACTCGATATGTGTATGCTCCAGGCCTAATTGGAACCCAGATATAGATAGATCTATGCAAACGTTCCAGACCCTGAGCGAAATGGAACAGGCAGAAATACCACAATTAAGCAGACAATTCAGCTCTGATCCCCTCTTTTCCTGTACCAGTTATACAAGCAGAAAAGAACCCGGGTTGACCCTCTGACTGGCTGAATGGGGGCTGTTGTTTATATCTGGTTATCTAGACATGCAATTTCTGGTTATTTGAACTGCGGCTGGCACCGAGTACATGCCATACGCAAAAACTCGGATCCCACAAACAAACTCAACTCAAATGGTGATGAGCCCATTGACTCTTTGTCTACATACCAGACTTACTGTATCATTACTTCCACCATGTCTTTTGTCAATAAGCTTTTTCCACAGACTTTTTTTTTTTTTTTTTTTTTGAGGCATACAAATCTAAATCTTCCATCCATATGCACACTTGCGTATCTTCTCCGCATCAAGTGTCTCGGAAGTTTGGATAGTTATTAATATAAACACCAAGATCTTATGGTGGTTCATTAGTGACTGCACAGTTGTACATGCCATTGTCAATCGGGTTGTGTACAGACCATTTCGGTACTCCACAGTCTCGGTTAAATAATTAAATATCTAGAACAAGGCTCGACGAAACTTGGCAGATTTCTAACCCTTTTGGCCCGACATGCATATAACCTTGAATTTGAACTTTGAGCCTTGGCCAGATCCTCACCACTATCGTTCACTCTAAGCTATCTACTGGCTATTTTGTTTTTGTTTTTTTTTTGCTCATGGCCTGTGAATATCAAATGCGCCGTGTCAAAGCTAATTTCCAAGAAACAAAATACCAAGTGCTTTGAAGACTTGTAAACGGCACGTTTCGCCAGGCTCATCAGTACTCAGAGTACTCAAGTGGTCTCCTAGAATTGGCAGTTGATATCCGAACATATCTCTCCGGCGATACTATCGTATCGTACATCCATGCGGGCCATGGATCTGGATCTTATACCCCTGAGCAACATTCATGCGGGCCGTAGACCTGTCTGCTGCACTCACTCCCGAAGCAACTGTGATTGACTATTTTCTTGTCTCAAGCGCTGGATCCATTAGTATTAGTTTGTTCCTCCAAAACAAAACAAATACAGCCCAATTCTATCATGGGCGGCTTCCAAAAACTGTACTAGCTCACGGGCCACCCTGCCCTTTACTCCCCGAGTTCTCAGGCATATGACAATCACTGGGAGGGGAAACGCCGGCGCGGCGAGATTCAAGGCCCGACGTCTTAGGATTGACATTCATGATTGACATTTATGAGGTTCAGCAAAACTTAATTTAGTAGTCCTGGATTGTCGATTGAATTTAGTTATTCGATATTCCGCTTAAAAAACATTATTAGCCGGAGAACCCAATATTCATTCTACCTTGCCGGAATAATTCCAGCCAACGGACGTAGCAGCTACCGTTAGAGCTACACCACCACTAACGTAGCAAAGCCGGGTAACTATCATTTCCGACTGCCTGCCTCCCCTAACCGCGAGATTCAACGTGATGAAGAACATATCCAATGTTGGAGATAGATACAAGAAAGACCTCCTCATTGTACAGGAGGGGACTGGCTGGCTCGACAATCCGCTCTACATACTCCATAGTTTGAAATGCTGTCTCGATTGGCACTACCCGCTGTAGTGGCATGGGTGCTCACTTTAACGGACGTTGTTTCAGGATTCAAAAACACCTCTCCGTTCGTTGTCATTTCAAACACAAAGGAGCCGTCATCCAGTATCCATTCTAATGGCATTGACTTTTCAGGATTGGAGAACCCGACCTCTTGGTCCACTAATGCAGTCATTGATGGCGTGGATAGATTAATCTCTGGATGTCCCTATGATGCGTATATCATTGTCAAGCAATACAATGCTCGCGATTCAGACTTGTCTGCTTCTAATATGCCCCATTTGGCTTCTCTGGCGTCTACTGCTAAATATACCAAGAAATTCGAATCACTGTACTCTGACGAGCAGTTGCCACAGACGGAGCAATTGATTCTCGATAGTTTGTTTGAAGTGTGCAATGCCGACTGGGTCAAGGTCGACACTGAGACAGGATCTTTCGAGACTTACACTGATACTGCTCCTCGAGTATTCGATCTACATATCCCTCTTTTATCGGATGAGGATACCATTCGGGCCAAATCTATACGAGAGACTGACAGCCTTATCTACTCGGTTGTAAGCAAGCTCCCATCTCCCAACTTTGTGATAATCTACAGTGGAGAAAAGGCGCCAAGATTGACCGACTCGTCTGACAGAGATACCGTTCATATTCTGGGATCAGACAACTCTACTGCTATCAGCAGTTCTAGTACCAGAGTAGCATCAGCAGCAGCGGCCACAACTACCTATGTTTCACTGTTCCATGATTATCAGTTCTTCTCACCTGGCATCTGGATGGCATCGCTTGTTTCTGTGTTGTTTCTTTCTGTTCTATACATTGCACTTTCATGGGTTGCTAGTCTCCAAGTTTCGTACAAAGCTTTCGAGGCTCCTCCAGCTTATTCTGAAAAGCACTAAATGGCACTAAATGTGTATAATATATATAATAATAACAACCCACACGTAGCACAACAGATCGCTTACGGGTGGAAAGGTCGAGACAGATTAATCGTTTCAGTTTTCATTTTTTTAGACAAAATAATAATTACATGCAGACAAAGTATAACACGAGAATTATTACATTTAATCTCCTCTGGTTCTCTTGGCTTGTCTCTTGCCAGTACCTCTGACCTTGAGACCACGGTTCTTCTTTTGGGCTCTTTGGATCTTGGAAACCTTTTCAATCTTCTGGGCAAATCCATATCTGACAAGACGGTAACGAGGCTCAAACTTTTTGAGGGCCTCGGCAGAGTCGTAGATCAAACCGAATCCAGTGGATTTACCACCACCATATTGAGTGCGGAATCCGAAAACAGACACAGCATCCTTTTCGGTCTTGTAGATTGTGGCGAGTTTCTCACGGAGCTCATCCTTGGAAACATTGGCTCTGTTGGGGTGCAGAACGTCAATGACAAACTGACGACGTCCCAAAAGGGGGTTTCTGATGAACTTTCTGGTTCTGATCGTAACGGCGTCACTCTAAATGGTATGTTAGTAAATGAAAACAAGAAAAAAGGGCTGGTAAGGGTTGATTCATGAATTAGTGGAGTTGAAAGTGGAATGGTGTATATGATTAAGATTCGCAGTATTGACATTTGGTACCGCTGAGCGATACTTCACATGTCATACAGACTACGAGGCATGTTGATGGCATGTCTGTACCGTTAATTAATATATCTATCTCCACTGTCCAGCTCGATAATTGGTCTAGGTCAAGTACATTCAAAACTGTCGACTCAAGCTGGTCATTTCGGTTGCCCTGTCCCTGTCGCTCCGTCGGTCGTCATTTCGATCATATTGACTATTTTCTCTCACTTAATCAAGTACCCATTTCACTATTCATTCCCCGTTTCACACCCTCTTCTCTCACGTACCATCTTGGCTGGCTGGTTGTATATTTAGTTCTGTCGACGAAGATACGGAGGTATAGTAATGCGACTTTCACTGGTTTGGTGATACTGTCGCTATGAGTGGAAATTTGGCCTACGACTCGGAGTGTATATTTTGGCATTTCGTGACTTTAATTCCCTAAATAGGAAGTAGCGAATAGGGTTGGGGTATCTATATCTGAAATATTGGCTGTGATATCTGGAAGCAGTCTTTGATGGGTTAGATAGACAAAGGCAACATCATAATAATATTATAATAATGATATCATCGTCATCATCATCATATTATTATAATAATTAATAATGGCGGTGACGATGGTCGTGATACTCTTCAATCTTATGGCTCCACGTGACGCTGCCGTTATGTATGTCCCTGCATGACGAATGTAGGCCAGAGCCAGTGCAAATGCAGGGTACGTTCCATTACTAGTTAAATTTATAGGCCTCTGCCTATATACCTTATGTATGACATGATAGCTATGGCCTTGTCACGTATAATATACTATCGCAATTTCTCTCACTATTAGATCGTCATTACCGCTATCTGGTTTCTCTTTTCCATTATCATCATCATCTGACAATCCTCTATCTGTCTACCCCGGCTGTATTCACATTACCGGGAGCATCGACTGGGACTGGTTCTCGAGATTCTCCACACTGTTACCCTTGCCCTTATGGCCATACCAGCCGTTCGTGAATCTCATTATCAGTTCACCAACTTCACGCGCGATCCGAGACTGACTTGTGAACTTGGATCATTTTTGCCCCAGGGCCCCATTTACAGCCATACAAATACCTTTTTAACATGCCGGCGCCAACAGATCCGAATAATGGTAAGAGACATGTGATTGGATAGGCTGGCTGACTGGCTAGGCTGTGCACCGTCTCCTACTAACCTCCAACATCAGAACTCAACGAAGAAGCGCGTCTAAAGCAGGAACGCCAAGACAATGAGAAGATTGCAAATGAAGGTAGGTTCTGGCTGGACCATATACACAATGTCCCGTTGACTTGCTAACAGAACAGAATATAAAATTTGGAAAAAACAATCTCCCTTCCTGTATGACGTACTTGTCACTCGAGCGCTGGAATGGCCAACATTGACAGTTCAATGGCTACCAGAAACGTCACAGAGCAACTATTTCACTACCTCGAGTCTTTTATTAGGAACTCATACATCACAAAACGATCATGATTTTGTCCAGGTGGCTAAAGTGGACATTCCGAAAAGCAGCTACAATGGTACTCAGGGGAATATTTTAAATAAAGTAGACGTCATTCAGAAAATCGACCATGAAGGCGAAGTCAACAAGGCGCGCTATTCACCCAAAGATCCAAATATTATTGCTACTCTGTCTCCTTCTGGAGACACGTTAATATTCGATCGGTATACATTACCAGAGAGTTCCGAGAGCCGTATCTGTAAGCCCAAATTACGGCTGAGACATCATACATCTGAAGGCTGGGGTTTGGCTTGGTCACCATTTGAAAGCGGTAAGTTGATTACTGGGTCAGAGGATAGAACGGTTGCTATATGGGATCTCAACAATAGTACTGAAGAAGACAGCGGTGCAGTTGGACCTGTACATGTGATTTCTGATTTCGACGCTATTGTCAACGATGTCAGCTGGTCGCCAAAACTGGCATATATGTTTGGCACTGCCGGAGAAGATCACAGCGTTCGTATCTATGACACACGATCACTGCAATCGGCGGTATTCAAGTTTGAAGAGGCCCATAAAGGCGCCATCAACGGCCTGGACTTTAACGTGTTACACGAATACGTGTTTTCCACTGCGTCATCCGACGGCCAGGTGGGTATTTGGGATCTACGAAAGGGTGATCAGGCGCTGAATAAGTTGGAGGGTCATTCTTCAGAAGTTTCTGGAGTGGAATGGTCGCCTCATGATTCATCGGTGCTAGCTTCTGCTGGATACGATCGTCGAGTCAATATCTGGGATTTGAGTTTCTCGGAAGCTGAATTATCAGCCCAGGAGCTGACTGAAGGCCCTCCAGAGCTTGTTTTCATCCATGGCGGCCATACAAACAAGATATCTGACTTTTCTTGGCATCCCGAGCTCCCATGGGTTATAGCATCGGCTTCAGAAGATAACATTGTACAGGTATGGAAAGTTTCCGGAGCAATAGTCGACAGGCCCGTGGAAGAAGAGCAGTCTCACGAAGAGGACTGAATAAAAGTGTAATCCATTTATTTTATTATATGATCATCTTTCTCCACTATTATATTATTACAGCTCTTCTAGTATAGATATTTTAGCCTGGTAATATAAATCATTGGCCTTTTTGTTGAGCTGGTCGATTTTGGCCAGATATTGCTTTTCTCGTAACAGAGTCTCTTCTAGAACTATTGATGCCCATCCATTGTGTTTAAGACATTTGCGCTTCTCAGTGAGACAGATTCCGTCCCGCCCCTGTAGTGACTCTTCAAAAGACTTTTGTTTGATTATTTCATTGTTCTCATTAATAAATAGGTCGTCCATTCCACAGACATCGATTTTTTTGGTACCTAGCTCTTGGGCTATTTCTTCGCTGATACGCTTTGTACGATCTTTTGCTAATTTGATATATTTTTTCCGATATTCAAGATACCGGAGCTGAGCTTCTGCCAAAGATTTGTCATGATCGATCTGCGACAACACCGCTTGGTCTAGTTTAGAATGGATTCGTTCGTTTGGCACGTCCGGAAGCTGTGACCCCAGAGAATGAAACGAAGTGACATCTGCCGTGCCTTTTACCAGAGCCGACATTTGGGATTGAGTCAACCCCTTCAGATGTGTGAGTTGGCTTTGCATGAATTGAAGACCGTGTTGCTTGGAACAGTATTTAGAAGGGGAAGGGGAGGTTCCGGAAGCAGGATCAACTGCGGACTGCAAAACAGGCTGGAAGCAACCTGGATACCGGCATTTACGTTTCCATATCCCCAGCTTGCCCTTTTTTCGACAGAGAGGACATGCAAAACTGACTACCAATGTTGCCTTTGTTTCGTTCATATCAATACATTCACCATGAAACCACTCATCGCAAAAGTCACAGCCAATCATCCACCGACCGTCATCTGCAGAACGGCAAATACAGTAGATTGCTGATTCTTCATCTGAGCTATCGGCATTGGCACTGCCATTCGTAGTTACTGTTGTTACTGATGTCACTGGTGCTTTTAGTACAGGCGACTGGCGGGGCTGTCGTTTTTTATATGATCCTCGAGGCTTTCTTATCTTCTTTTTCGGCTCAACGATGGGTATGAGTTGTGGGGAAACCCCGTTTGGTTCAGAAACCACCTCAGTTTTGTTGGTACTTGATGGTTCCTCGATACGTGATGATGAAACAGGGGTTAATATATCTGGTTCGGGAATACTTTTTGGGAGAGTTGTAAAAAGATCTGGTAGCTTGTGATCCGACTGGGATGGTGAAGGCGAGATCTGAGTCGACAACAGATTAGGCTTTGGCACCATCACCTCCTCCGGATCTATAAGCATCTTATGTATCTCCATCAGTAAGATATCTTCATCTACTGGCAGAACTGAATAGTTAATCGCGGTATGGAATTACAATCACCGCGTATGGCAGACGGTGGGCTTCATCATTACAGCCGTGTCGGAAGATAACCCTGCATATATTGCGATCTATGAACTGTGAACTGAACGATGAACTGTGACCCGTGAACTGTGACCCGTGAACTGTGATCCGTAACTGTGACCCGTAACTGTGACCCGTAACTGTTATCCGTAACTGTTATCCGTGAAACTTACCATAATGTCAAGAGCGGCGTTGAATTTTAAACTGAGAAAAGGTGGTGATGGCCACCAGCTGTATCCCAAGCGTACACTTCCTCAACCACCTTCTCAACCAAAACAACCTTCACTCGACCTTCCTACTGATAGACCGTTGACTGATCAGGAGTTTCAAAAGGCAGCAGCTTTGCAACAATCAATCTATTCAAACCCTAGTGATGGCAGTCCAGCGCCGTCGACGACTACAGCACCTCTAATTAAGACGGCCTCAAACAGTCGGATCACTGTCAAACGAACCGGAGGTGGAAAAACATGGGAAGATGCCAGCTTATTGGAATGGGACCCAACACACTTCCGGCTCTTTGTAGGTAATCTTTCACCAGGAGTTACAGATGCCAATCTAATACAAGCGTTTAACAAATACCCCACCATGTCGAAATGCAAGGTTGTAATGGAACAGCGGACAGGAAAGAATAAAGGGTATGGATTTGTGGCATTCAAGGACGCCGACGACTACTTCAAAGCGTTCAAGGAGATGAATGGTAAATATATCGGCTTAAGACCGATTCAGTTACGGCGAGCAAACACAGAACTGAATCCTACCAAAGCCAAAACTCGGCGCAAGCCATACGACAGGACGTAGTATAAATATTTATTGGTAGACCTCTTTAATAATAATAAAAAAATAGTAAATACTTCTTAAACTAATAGGATAGAAGATATATATATATATATAAAAGAATGTGTGATTTGAAAAGCTTAGCAAAACATGCACCAATTACTCTCTCATATTTGAAAACTGCTCATCATCAGAAAACTCAGAGAAATGAATCTCGTCATACTCGTCGGCACTGTTGCCAGTGACATACGATGGATCCTCTGACTCTGAAGATGACGTCCATAGACTATTATTGTCCATGGTATTCAAACGAGGAGCCACAACTGGTGTTACGGAAGGACCGCCAACAACTGGTGAAGCAGGTCTGGGCAATTCCATGGAAGTACAAGGAGATTCCTTTGGTAGACGAGGGAGGATTACCTGCGATCGCTCGGCAGAAGACGAAGAGGCGTGAGAAGCAGTTTTCTGCAAATGTAGATTGGACACAGATGTACCGGCCATTTGGTCATCAACCTCTTTTTCTCCAACTGATTCTTCCTTGGCACCAGCGTCGTCTGCTTCTTCATTACTCTCATTCCAAGAGTCGCCATCATATTTAGCTGTTTGGCTGGTTTCAGGCATGTCATCAGAACCAGCAGCTTCGTATTCTTCATCATCTTTTTGCTTTTCGCATTCCACATTCTCATCATCACCGTCAGCTTCACGCTTGTCATCATAACCAGCAGCTTCGTGTTCTTCACATTCCACATTCCTATCATTACGCTCGTTTTCAATCTCTTCAATCAAAGGTCCAGATGCTGCTACGGAATCGCGACTTTCATCTTTGTCAACCGCTTTGTCGGGCGCTGGAACTGATTCTGGAGCAGCAACTTCGTGGCTTATTGGTCTTTCAAAAATAACACCCTGACCACCAGATAAGCCAAATTTCATAATACGATGATCCCTCGGATGCTTGAACTCACTGGAAAAGATACACTTTGAACAAAAGTCAACATCTCTACAGTCCAGGCATTGATATCGATCGGTAACAATAGGAAACTTTGAACGGCAACTGGGCCCATCGCATACAAACGAGGCTTCAACGCCTCGAATATAATCGTTGGGGTGGCGAATCACCACAAATGAATGAGTCGGATGAAGTCTGCCATACCCGGAGTGGAAGCAATTGTCACAGAAATCAAAGTCTGGACAGTCAATACACTTGTAACGAGCCCCGACAATAGGCTTGTCACATTTATCGCATATCGCATGATGAGACTGTCCAGGAGCGTGACCAGCAGTGTGACCAGCAGTGTGACCAGCAGTGTGACCAGCAGTGTGACCAGCAGTGTGACTAGCAGTGTGACTAGCAGTGTGACCAGCAGTGTGACCAGCAGCGAGCTCAACAGGAATACTAACAACGGACTTGCGGTCAGCGTCCATGTTAATCTCAATAAACAAGTGACCAGAGTGGACTTGTTCACGAGCTGTATAGCACTTTTCACAAAGATCATAGTCTGGACAGCCGAGGCATTTGTAGCGTTTACCCAGAATGCGCAAATCGCATTCATTGCAGATAGCCAAATGAACTGGACGGGCAGCAGCATTGTCGTCGTCACCTTTCTCGTTAGTCTCTTTAGCAGTGGAAACCACACAAGAGCTGGTAGGAGCCGAAACAGCTTCAGCTGACATGGACACAAAAGCAGATCCCGCAGCCAGCCGTCTCTCTAGATAGGGACAGGCAGCGCCAACTCTGTTGATGGCGAATCTACGACTAAACTTTGGATGGTAATGTGGGTCGGGGAATGAAGAGCTACCGATACCTGGATAAGGGAGAACGTGGTCGCCAAAGGGTTCACCAAAATGTTCCTGCGGTTGTGGCGGAAAAGGAGGTGGAAATGGAGGGTGGTGATATTGGCCGTCATGAGGGCCACCATGAGGTCCACGGTGGTGATGTGGACCCTTATGGGGACCGTGAGGAGGAGGACCGTAATGGGGACCGTGGGGAGGAGAAGCAGGAGGTGGAGGAGGAGGTGGCGGTGGAGGTGGAGGCGGGGATTGGGGCGACGGAGCAGGTGGAGGAGGTGGGGGTGGAATCGTATGATGTTTATGAAGCATCTCCGAAATACGCTTATCCAAAATGTCAGAGAACTCGGGAATCCTGAGTAACTGCTCTGCCAAATTTTTCATGCTATTGCCGAATACATCAGCCACATCGTTGCCGTCTCCAGCAGCTCCAGACACGCGATGTTCATTCACGATACCGGCAGAGCTGCTGCGTGGCATCTCCGAGGCAGAAGCAGGATCATTAGCAGCAGCAGCAGCAGTAGCAGTAGCAGAAGTAGCATTCACAGCAGCAATATTGGCAGCAGCAGTAGCCATGGCGGCGGCGGCCGTCGAAGCAGCACTGGCCGCCACATTAGCAGCAGCGACCCGGGCCGTATCAGTGACACTGGCCACAGCAGCAGCAATATCTTTACTCAAATTCGAGCGATCCTTTGATCTGTGGCGGTGGTGGTGATCTCCCCCAGCTCTTCGTCTTGACTTTGCCTTTACTTGCGCGCAGTCCGATATCACTTGCTCAGGCTGCTGACCGGCCTCGAGGTCCATAACATAGAAGTGGAACCTGTGTTTGACTCTGAAACATCGCTTCA
The DNA here is from genome assembly GCA_030583365.1 of Sugiyamaella japonica. Taxonomy (NCBI): domain Eukaryota; kingdom Fungi; phylum Ascomycota; class Dipodascomycetes; order Dipodascales; family Trichomonascaceae; genus Sugiyamaella; species Sugiyamaella japonica. The sequence goes on from JAJMIG010000006.1 coordinate 75,683, forward strand.
GAGCGTCGAATTCCCGCTTATCCTGCATAAGAAGATGGATCCGTTTCGAGTTCGAGTACCTATAAATGGCAACGTTCAGTATAGGGTCTATAGATAGGCTCTTGTTCACCCAGTGGCGTAACGATTCCTGATCGGCCACATCTTCGGGAGTGAATGTAGAACAGGTCAGGTGTTTGCCACCATAATCCAGAATGGCAAGAAGATGAAGAGACGGTGAAGCCATATTAGAAAGCGTTCAGAATCGATATGGCCAGGCCCAACACACAATGCTAGCTGCTAACTTTGGCGATTCAGCAATCACAATTAGGCGACCCAAAAATCCAAGTAAATCAATCAATCAATCAAGCAATCAATCAATCAGTCAATCAGTCAATCAGAACCAACCTGGTGTCTCAAATACAACCAGGGTCTGTGCGGAGCGAGCAATATGAGAAAAGGAGGCCTATTTTTTGTGTTTTCTGGTGCTATAGTGCTCTGGTTTAGGTGGTGGCAAGAATGACAAAAGGAGGCAAACTGCTCGACATTAACATATATATAGGGTGATATCCAACTGTGCCTTATCAGATAAGGAACGGCTTGCAGATAGCGGGGACTGCCCTTGCCCCATGCTTTATGGTATAGCACCGCAGCTGGGGGGTTGGGGCCTCCCGCCTCCGGCGGCTGGGCTCTGCCCAGACCCGTAGCTCCGCTTCGCGGAGGGACCTATAGCAGATACAGTAGAGGGCAGCTCCACGCCCTCCGCGAAGCGGAGCTACGGGTCTGGGCAGAGCCCAGCCGCCGGAGGCGGAAGCCCCCTACGGGCGAAGCAGTAGCGTACAGTCAGTTTTTTTTTCAGTTATATGGAGGAGGAGGAGGAGGAGGCGGAGGAGGAGCGGGATATGCAAATGGCAGTTGGTGGTCATAAATAGGTGCTGCGGTCGGGAAGTACTGCATGTCCGGCAAGGCGTAGATGAACGGAGGTGGAACCATCATGGGCATGTCGGACGAAGGAGCACCACCATACATAGTAGGGTACATTGACGATTGGTCGTAGTAGGGCATCATGGCAGTAGATCCGGGCGCAGGTTGGTGGTAATAATAAGGTACAAAGCTGTTGTGCTGTGGGTGGTGGAGGTCATTATGGCTGCTGGGATGAGCCGCGTTAGGGTGGAACTTGGCCTTTTGGTGGTAGTCGGGGTCCGCAAAGGGCACAAAGGGTACAAAGGGGGTCGAAAACAGTCCTCCTGCGACCTCTGCGTCTTTGGAACCAACTGAAGTAGTCGAGCCGCCAACGATTGGATGGTGGTGATGCGATCTTAGAGGCTTGTCGTCAGCAGTGGTGGAGGTGGTGGTGGTGTTGGTGGCGGCACGCTTGGTGCATGACGCGGTGTCCACACCAGCATCACTATTACTCACTACTGGCGTACTTGACCGCGAGTTATCAGGTGTATACACCTCGTCGCCACTTGTCAAAGATGAAGCTGACGATAAGGAACTGGTGCTGCGAACTGAGTCATGCGCCAGGGTACCCGCATCGGCATCAGCGTCACCGTCAGCATCAGCATCCATGACGACAGGCAGTTTCACAACCACCTTTTCCTTTACACGTGGAAGTTGTGATACATGGCACTGCCTGTTCTCCGCTTTCGGTATCCAAAATGAAATGGTACCGTCTGGCAACCTGACATGGATACTATCACCACCACTAGGGCCATTCGCGCGACCCACGTTTCGAATATTCTTGGATCTCTTTTTTGAAGACTTGGACCGTGCTACCATAACTGTACAGTTGAATAATTCTTTAGAGAAGTCACGTTAGATGCGGGTAAATAATAATAAACGTGTTTTGACTACTGCTTCAAGTGCAGACAAAATATTAAGTTGTGAAATTCTATCAATCAAACTTTTCAACCTCGTATCCCTTTCCTTTCTCTTACGTACTTTGACTTTCAATGCAAAGGCTCGGGCAATGAAAGCTAATTAAAACTTGTCGGTCAACCTCGAGAATCAACTGATGACAATATTATTAATATTATCAATGGTACTGGATTGTTATTTTTCTATAATAGAATGTATGATCAGAGATATCTTATCTTTTGCGCGGCGTTGTGCGGCGCGGCGGTGGCCAGACTGGCACTATCAGCTTGACCGTGCCCCTCTTCATTGTGAGTATGACCAGGGGTTAAGTAGAATCATCGCAGTGCAAGTGGGAAGCCTCGCTACAATAAGCGGTGAACGACCCCCTCTCCACAGGCCGTAATCCGTTGCCATGCTCTCGTTGTATTTGCATGGTTTAGGCTATGGGTTATGCCGCTGACAGCTGATGGGCCGCGCGACAAACATCATTTAAAGCGGACTCAAGGGTAGTTTGGACTGAACAAACGGAAATTAAAAGCTACGGCTGTGTAGGTCGGTCGATCGACCGCTGATAGCATTCAAAGGATGATTATCAAAGACAGTAGTGAATATTATAGGATCGGCAGGAACAGGGGTGCGATTCCGGCGGCTGGAGGACTGGGCTCTGCTCGGAGTGCGCAGGCTTCCACGCCGGTCCGTGGTTCCCCCGATAGCATGAACCGTATTAACACCAACTGAGCCACGTATTGTTCACAGCTACCAAATTTCGGGTCGGGCCAACAGCCCAGCCATCTGAGGCTGAAACGGCCAGTCACGGGCTCTGGACGTCATGGCCGTGGCGCAGAGCAGCACGGAAGCGAATCTAATTTTAGCACTGGGCAAGATCTGCAGGGCGATCTGGGCATGGAAAGGGCTAATATTAGTTGTTTACAGAGCTCTGAATGGGGAAAAGTGATGGATCAATAGCATATTAAATGAGATTTCGGGTGGCAGAACAAACCCTATAACTAGAACAGGAACCATCGGCAGTGACCGGGCAGGGTGTGGTGAAAGATGCTTCTCAGGTGTGGCAGTGGCAGTGGCAGCCACACGGCATCTCATGAATCAGGGCGTGCCCCAGACTCAGCCAACGACCGTCGTCGACTTCCTTGGAGTGCCCTGGTGGGCAGAACCCAGGTCGGCAGAGCCCAGGTCGGCAGAGCCCAGGTCGGCAGAGTCTGGTCCAAGGCAGTGTTAGCACCAAAACGAGACGCAAATGGCGGCGATCTTCCGTGTTTACATACGACCCGACCCCTTCCCTGCATGTCACAGATGCGATATAAAAGAGTTGAGCAGGGGCGCGTATAAAATTATGAAATTACAAAATTTACCAGATTCACTTATATAAGCTCGATCTTGGATTTTGACGGCCTTTTTCTTCCCCTACATTTCTAAAATGTCATTTCGAAACTTCTGTCTGGGCATCTTCCCAATGATAGGATCCATAGTGGCCATTGCCCTGTCAATAGTGGTGTTTTTGGGATCCAATCAACATACGCCCGGGCTCAAAGATGTCTACTTTATGCGCATCGACCTGTCCAACATCTCAGTCTCGTCTATTGATGGTCTTTCGTCAGTCAGCGACGAGATTTCAGATATCAAGACTTCCCTGGGTCTAAGCGACTTTTACGACGCGGGCGTGGGAGGGTACTGTCAGGGCACTGATAACGGAACGAATAATCAAACCATCACCAAGTGCTACTCTCCCACGACCCCATACTGGTTTGATTTCGTGTCGATTATTGAAAACAACACTCTTTCTGGAATCACTGTGACGCTGCCTGACAGTGTCAAAAACTACGAGAAGGTGCTTCATGCTGCCTCCGAGGGCATGTGGGTATGCTATGTCATCGGTATTGTTGTGTCTGCTCTGGCCATTGTGAGCGGGCTGTTTTCAATTTGTAGCCGAATGGCCGCGTGCTGTGCCAGTATCATCTCTGCCGTGGCGTTTCTGGCGCTCCTTCTCGCGTCGGCGCTGGCTACTGGCATCTTTGCCACCTACCGCAAGTACTTCAACAACGAGCTGGACTCGTTTGGAGTCGTGGCCTCGCTCAATGCCGGCACCTATGCCATGACCTGGGTCGCCGTGGCCGCCAGTCTGTGGTCCATGTTCTGGTGGTCCGTGGCCATGTGCTGCGGAACATCGTCTCGTCGTCGCGACGTGTACCAAGAGGAGAAGCAGCCCTTCATCGGGTACGTGCCACACCAGGGTGCTTACTGAGGGAACCGCGGGGTCAGCCTCCGGGGGCTGGGCGCTGCCCAGACCCGTGGCTCCGCTTCGCGGAGGGCTAGGATCTTGATGCCCACTTATTTATCTAATGAAGCATACATCGTTTTTTTCCCACACGCTCCCAGCCCTCCGCGAAGCGGAGCAACGGGTCTGGGCAGCGCCCAGCCGCCGGAGGCCGATCCCCCTCTCCCCTGATCTTCCCCCTGGCGCTTCGGTATTCGGCGGTTGGCGTTTGCGCCCAGCATGCTATCGGGTTAGGGCAGTGCCGTTCGCTGGAGAGGTCCGAGTGGTGTGAGAAGACTGTGTGGCAGCAGAGTTTTCTCTTAGTGAAGAACCGGTACGTGGTACAGGTTTGTATTTGATTGTTTTGATTTATCCTGTATTTTATGGCTCTAGTGGGTTTGCGTGGACAGCTTGGACAAGGTCAATTGAAAGATAGTAGATTGTGATTTGATCGCTGCTTTTGCAATCTGTAATAGTTCCTGCCCCACATTATTTTCGGTTGCGAACAAGACTGTTTGATCCATTGCGGATTGTGATCTGATTGTCAACAACCATACAAGCACACACGTAAGAATGTCCGACCATAGTCTGTCTGATCGAGAGATCCTCCCTAAAGATCTGAAACCATTCCACTATTCGCTGTCGATTTTCAATATCAACACCGACTCATTCACGTTTAGCGGCAGTGTCGTTATTGATTACCACTTGGAGTCCAGCTCCCCGGTAGAAGCTGTGTATCTCAATTATAGAGGCCTGAAGATCACCAAGGGCTCTGTGTTGGTCCAACAGGCGGCCAAGACGGAATCAACTATTGACATCACTGATATCTCGTACGATGACAAGATTGATACTGCCACTCTGAAACTCGCTCAGCCGATCCTACCAGGCGCTTCCAAGGTTCAGGTGTCTGTTGACTATGAGGCTACGATTTGGGATAATATGTCCGGATTCTATCGTTCCAAGTACAAGACTCCCGAGGGCCAGGATGCAGTCATGTTGTCAACTCAATTCGAGTCGACAGATGCTCGTAGAGCGTTTCCTTGTGTTGACGAGCCGAACCAGAAAGCTACTTTTGATTTCAAAATCACTGTTCCAGAAAACTGGACGGCCCTGAGTAACATGCCCATTGTTTCTAGTAAGCCAATTGACGGGGATGGCAAAAAAGCCGTTTCGGAAGCTTCTACCGCCAGAAGTGGCAGTGGCAGCTTGAAAGTAGTCACTTTCGAAACCACTCCAGTTATGAGCACGTATTTGCTGGCATGGGCAGCTGGGGAATTCGACTACATTGAAGCTTTCACTGAGAGGTCGTATAATGGCAAGAAAATCCCTGTCCGTGTTTATACCACAAAGGGACTTGTTCAGCAAGGCCAGTTGGCCCTTCAGAGTGCTGTCAAGATTATCGACTTGTTTTCTAAAATGTTTGATATTGATTATATGCTGCCAAAGGCCGATCTGCTGGCCGTTCATGAGTTCTCACACGGAGCAATGGAAAACTGGGGGCTCGTTACATACCGCACTACTGCCGTTCTATTTGATGAGCTGACCAGTGATAGCTCGTACAAGGTGCGGGTGGTGTATGTTGTTGCCCATGAATTGGCTCATCAGTGGTTTGGAGACCTGGTGACTATGGACTGGTGGAACGAGTTATGGCTGAATGAAGGGTTTGCTACTTGGGTCGGGTGGTCTGCCGTAGACCATCTGTATCCAGATTGGGATGTGTTTTCGAGATTTGTTTTTGAATCTCTTCAGGATGGTCTAAGTCTGGATTCTCTGCGTGGGTCGCATCCTATCGAAGTCCCAGTTAGGTCGGGTCTTGAGATCGATCAGGTGTTTGATCATATTTCTTACTTGAAAGGTGCTTCCACCATTCGCATGCTTAGTACTCAATTGACAGTCGATGTTTTCCTGAAAGGTGTATCCAACTATCTGAAGAAACATGCCTATGGAAACGCCAAGACTGCTGATTTGTGGGCCAGCTTGAGCGAGGTCAGTGGAGTCGATGTTGCTACTGCAATGGAAAATTGGATCAAAAAAGTTGGCTTCCCAATTCTCAAAGTCGACGAAAGCCTGGACACGGGAGATGTGACTATTCGTCAGGATCGTTTCCTCAGCACCGGAGACGTGGGTCTGAAGGAAAACGAGACTGAATGGTGGGTGCCTTTAGTGATTGAAAGTGATGGCCCGGCTAATGATGATACGGCTACTAAGATTCTCGATCAAAGAGAAATCACTCTTCCTGGACTGGCCTCCAAAGACTCGTTCTTTAAACTAAATAAAGATCAAACTGCCGTATATCGCGTCAGCTATTCGGAAGATCGTTTAAAGAAATTTGCTGTTTCCATTGACAGGCTCTCGACCAAGGACAAGATTGGTCTTGTGGCCGATACCGCTGCTGCTGCTACTGCTGGTGTCGGGTCTGTTCTGGGACTTTTGCAATTCATCGGTGCACTTAAAAATGAGACTGGCTACTTTGTGTGGGCAGAGGTTCTTGGAAGAGTCGCCGCTCTGCGATCAGCTTTCTCTCCTTATTCTGCCGATCTTAGCAGCGGGCTGGCCAAATTCACTGAAGACCTCATCACTCCCATTTTCAACAAACTGGGCTGGCAGTTCTCAGAAAAGGAGAGCTTTTTGACCACTCAGTTACGAACGTTGATCATCTCTGTGGCTGGCGAGATCGGTGTCAAGTCTGTTGTCGACGAGTCCATCTCATTATTCAACAAGTACAAGAATGGCCACGCAAGTGCTATCCACCCCAGTGTCAAAAAGGCCGTTTTTTGCACTGTATTGAAGCACTCTACTGGCAGCAGTCTCCAGGAAGCCTACGAGGTTGTGCGCAAGGAGCTGGCCAATCCCACGTCCGTTGACGGTGTCGAGATGGCCGCTTCGGCCCTTGGCAAGGTGAAGGATGAATCTCTCATCAAGATGAGTTTGGGCATGATTTTATCTGGCGAAGTCCCTGTTCAAGACGTCCACACCATCGCGTCCGAACTGGCTGCCAATACTGTCAGCCGCGAACAAACCTGGGAGTTCGTCAAGGCCAACTGGGACGCCATTTATAAGAAGTTCTCCAGCAACATGGTTGTTCTTGACAGATTCGTCCGTTTTGTCCTTCGCCACTATGCTTTGGAAGACGATTTCAACGACATCAGCGCGTTCTTCAGTTCCAAGAACAACGAGGGATACGATCGCGCCCTCAATCAGTGCCTGGATACCATCAAATCAAAGTACCAGTGGGTGGCCCGTAATGCTACATCGCTTGAGCAGTGGCTGGCCGAGAACAAGTTTTGATCTCTAACTAATATATATAAAGTGTACCTAAGATGGATTGCGCCTCCGGCGGCTGGGCTCTGCCCAGACCCGTTGCTCCGCTTCGCGGAGTATATGGGATAAGTGTGGGTTTAAACAGAATGCAATTATAGTAGATAAATAAAGGTCGGTCGTCTACAATACCGCATGTCTCGTAAAGGCCACTTCGTCTACTCTGGACCGTTGCAGCTGAATGGCTGGAGTCACCCAGATACCACAGCTGCATTTGCTGCCCTGCCATCTGTACGAACCGAGCTTCGCTTCACAGGTCGGACAGTTGAGCTTGCCCTCCAGCTCACCCTTGTCAAGCTCCGGTCGCATCCACACCACCGGCTCCACGAAATATGACATACAAGACGGAGGTAGGGTCGAGTTACTGGCCATGCCGTTTCTGGGAGCAAAGTTCACTCCACTACTCTTGGTGTCAGAAAGAGACGGCACGCTGCTGTTTGCAGACCGAAACTCTCGTTCTCCTCTCTGGCTAAGCGATCTGGTAAGCTGGTGCGGAAGATGGAATCGACTGCTTCTATCACTGTTGCCGTTACCATTCGTCAAAGTGCCATTGCCATTCCCATTTCCTTTGAAAAAATTACTTAGGTGGGAGGTGGATTGTGACACGCCTTGTTTGTAGAATGAGTCCTTGCCATCTTTGGATGGTTGTCTGCCAATGGTTGAACCGGCAGGCGTATGGAGAATGAAGGCTGTTGAAAGGGCTAATGGAGTGGAACACTTCTTGCAACGAAGCTGGGTGCTACGTCGTGTAGTCGCTGCCAGTGCCGGGAGAAGCTGGTTACTAGGCAAAACAATTTCACAAGACCAAAAGCCAGTCAGTTTGAGAGTAGGATTGGTAGACCCCTTCAGATCATCCTGAGGACATCCATTGATATCTAGATCTTTACCTTCGGGACACTCGTCACAGCATAATACGATTTTCTGGGGTCTTGCAGTGGGCGTACCATGACGATGGCCCAGTACGTAAAGCAGCGCAGGGAGAGTATTACGCCAGGTGCCCTTTCTGCTAGAAACAGTAGTAGCAGCACTAGTCGAGATCTCAGACTCAACAGTGGTAGTCGTCGTAGAGGAAGCCACGGAAGAAGCAGCCGATGTGGTGGTGTTATTGCTAGCTACCGTATTAGGGCTTGGAGGAAGCGAGATGGGATCGTCGGCAGTCGTCGATTTGTCTGTCAGAGCAACTGCAGCGATTCCATTAATGATAGATCCGTCTTCTTCAAAACTGGCCGGTCGGTATTCTTTTACACTCTTTGTAACAGCGCCACTGTCCGGTCTTGTATATACAATATCACTAGGTCTAATGGTACCAGCCAAAGCGATATCAGTAGCCTTTTGTTTAAGTAACCATTGACGATAAGGAGCCTTTGCCTCGGAAACCTCGTATCCGCATTGATAGAAGATCTTAAGCTGGTCAAGAAAAGACGTGTTGGGGTTGGCAACTGACCGCTTCGACTTGACAAACGTCAGAGCCTGTTCCGAGGTCCATACATGGGTTCTCATGAGATAAGCACACACAGCAGTGGCTGACCGTGATACTCCGGCCATACAATGAACAAGAACCGAATTACCATTGGTGATAGCCTCGTCCATAAAGGCGATAATTCGCGGGAAATGCTGAATAATGTTTTCATCCTCGATATCATCAATCTGGACCCTCATGTGCTTGAACCCAGCAATGAATTCAGCCTTGATCTCTGTCTCTACGAGAGATAGAATATGAGTAACATTATTCTGCTTCAGAGTCTTGGTAGCTGATAACGCGTAGAAAGAACCGAGGTAGATGTTATCGGTTATCTTATTCATTTGGGACGGCACTTTGGCGGTATTGAAAGTATAGATTTCACACGACCAAAAAAGTGTGTGAAAATCTATACAAGTTCGCTCTAAACGGCGACGACACGAAGAAAAGGAGACAAAGTGTTGGGTGGGGTGGTGGTTGTACTACTGATATCGATGCCGGTGGAAACTGATGCTTATTAATGAAACAACAACGGATGTGAGACGGCCAATAGAATGAACGACAAACGTCTATGGTTTTATTTCTACAATCTGAACAATCGGAAAAGCCAGGTATATATTATTGTGTAAAGTGGAGACAGATTCACACACAATGTACAGGATAGGGCGGAGTTATGACAGAAGCCGCGGAACGTGGGGTGGAGTTGTCAGGCGAGCAAATAAGCTTTTCTATACTCAGGCTCGGTCTGCAAGGGGTTTTCCGTTTCTAAAACGCAATAACAGATGGAAAGAAAAAACGACGAAGCACTCAACAAGTGAAACCGGATGACAGACAGCTGATGAGTCCCGGTCCGATTATGAATCTCATAGAGCGCCTATTTTCGCCTGGACTGAATTTTTTTTCCGTTGTATTTCTTTTTTGGGAAGTAAGAGGTGATTTCTGCTCTATGGCGTAGACGATGCGTAGCGGCAGCACGGTCTCGGGGTGTTAGTTAAGCCCGTTAGTATCGGCTGCAACAAAGACATGAGGTTTAAAAACCGTGGCAGTCTAAACCGGCCGGATTGGTCGGTAGATGTACTACTCGCTCTCGCTCTCAGCTCAGACGGGTTGGGAGAAACGGACCAAAGACAGAGAGGGCTTGTTGGGAGAATTAGACGAACAAGCAGTAGATAAACCAGGCGAACTTAGGCAGAGTGTAGGGGTGAACGCAAAATGTACAGAGAGCGGTATCTAGTGTATCCCTGAGTGACACAGCAGTCGTCGTTCAACGTGCTCTTATACTACAACCTTTATAGAATTAAATGATGACGGTCGCTATTGTAATGTTAATCAGGTATTCCCGTGTACACGGTCTGGTGCTGCAGGTCTAGATTATTGTTTCTTGTTTCTAGGCCTTTTGATGATTATCTGAGTCGGTCTTCTGTGCATAGCGTAACGGTTTTTATTTAGTGTTACACTTGGCTACAATTTTCTGCATCGAAGCAGTGAAAATGCGGTCCTGATTCGGTTGTTAATCTGCAAGGCCTCCGCGGGGTAGTCACTTGCTCACTCATTAAATACCCAGTCAATTTTATTATTATTATTACAGCAAACCATAGAGAATAGTTGTCTGGTGAACAGTTGTATGGTAGTATGTTAGTGTGCTAGCTAGTTCATGAGTATAGCTGCTGGATCTAGATCTGGCTTGTGACGGGTCGTAACGACCGATCTTAGATGTCAATAGTAAACATAGTCTCTTGTAAATACAGACCACTATAACTCCATCACAGATGGGTAAATTAAAGGAGTCATCTAATCTAGAATCTAATATTATATCATGCTTATATGGTACCTATTAAACAAACATACCCCTGACACTGCACGTGATATAAGACAATGACGCCGCATCGCATCGGCACCATTCACTGTGGAGACACACCTCCTTTTGAGTTTGGCAATCCTAACTTATAGTTTCAAATATCAATGTGAAATGACAGGACCTTCGTCCACAAATGAGACAGTCGAGAACCGCAATCGAGGCTTGTCGTTTTGGAAAACATTTGGGTCGCTTCGATTGGCAAATACAAACTCGGTAGCTAGAGATCATGTAAGTGGACGAGCGAGCATGGCCGAAAACTGGGCAGAATACTAATTCGAGTTCAGCTGGCAAATGAGCGCACTTTTCTCGCTTGGTTAAGAACGAGCTTAACTTTTGCAAGTATTGGCGTCGCATTGACCCAACTGTTTCGTCTGAAGGTCGATCACAATGCTACTCAAGACAGCTCGTTTTACGTCTTGAGTTCGGCTCTAGGAGGATTATTTGTATGCACAGGCATTCTGATTACACTATTTGGTGCATTTCGATACTTTTCGGTGCAGCACTTGCTATTGACAGACAAGTTTCCTGCCAGCCGGTCGATAATCGTGCTTTCATTTTCAATTACAATTGCCCTGGTAGCCGTCACTCTTGGCATCATGATCCACGTTCAGCCATCTCTGTAGTACCTTTTGTACATTAATGCTACTGGTTGATCTCGTCGGGCAGAGCCCAGCGACTTATTTCTCCGACAGTATTTTCAGAGTCTCCAAAGCAAGTGAAATAACTTCCGAATCACGACATGTCGGCATCATCGATTTAATTGACGACATTGCCTTTTGATCGTTAAACAGCTGAATCACTGCTTGATCCTTGGTTTGCTGGGCTCCCACGGCCAAGTTTCGAATTGCCGACATGGCTCTAGCACAGAGATCAGTGTCCTGCACAGTTAATAAATAAATAAGGTGCTTGATGCACTTGTCGTTGTGACCCATTACTTCCACTGCTGGTTGTCCCCATTCCGACAACAGTGCAAGTGCACCAGCAGCCGCTGTGGACGTTGCTTGGTCGTCACTGTCAGTGAAAGCTGCCAGTAGCTCTAATTTACTGGTAGCTGGCTTGGATCCATCAAGATACTTTTCTGCACACAGCGGAGACATTGCCAAATTACAGATGAGCTCGATTGTAGCTCTCTGAATCAACGTATTCGACATGGTTAACAAGGTCTCTATCTTATTCCAGCCAAGACGAATTATGTTGTTACGGCACGAATCGTCTACCGAGGCGATATTAGTCAACGCAAGCAACGCTTCAAAAGAATCTAGTAACGGCACATCTGAAGCATCACACTCGAGTTGTTCTATCAGAGGTCTGATGGCCAGTACAGGGCTGAGTTTAGAACTAAAGGCAACACTAGGATCAATGGAAATCAACGATCGGGCCAAGGCACACGTACAGATGTTAATCGTCTTGGAGTCAGATAATGTGCTTCTGTTATTCTTGTTCTCATTGGGTATAAGCAGGTACAGCAGGACTGCTAGACCGCCCTCCTGAACAAATCTCGATCGATTGGACTTCTCAGTGACTAGGTTGCGAAATAAAGAGCACACAGCCTCTTTACTAGATTTGCTGAAACGCGGACAGTTTTTGCTGATGGCTCCAACTATTCCGCTGCTGATTAACAGCTTGTTTCTCTCGTCGACAACAGAATCGGGTTCATCTTCACTGTCCAGGTTGCTCTTGCCAGCATAATTCTTTAGGTCCCGAAGCCTCTTTTGCTCTGATGAAAGCTTTATCTTGTAATTGGTAGTATTGACCAAAATACACAGTGAACAGTATACCCACACTGAATGATGGACCAGTATCTCTGATGACTTGACAGTATCAGTTAGATTGGATAAAAGGCTTTTGTTCTGAACCAATCTCGCCTTGACAACTGCTAGCAGAGAAGTATATGCAAGACCTTCGAGAGCAATCTGATAATCCGAGTTTGTAATTGCAGGATTCGTAGTGGTGGTCACTAAATATTCGCCTACTGCATCCTCAAAGAGAATAGACAGCTCGTCAAGCAACTGCACATCTGCTTTCTGGTTCGTTTCAGAATTCGCTTTGGTCTTGACAAGAATGGACGCCGCGAGCAATTGAAGAGATTGACTGTCTGAGGATTCAAAGGCAGTCTGAACGAGCTGACTGAAATTCTGTGCCACTAAAGCTCGAGAACGCTTACTGGCGCACGCATTTGACAACATCTCTAGCGCAGCAGTTACAAAATCCAGTTGTTCAAAATATTTTGCAGCAAACTGCTTTGACTGGATATTAGGTAATGCAAAAATATCGTCGGCAATATCCGAATTAATCTGGAACATTAGACTTGTTAGTGAGAATACAATTATGAAGTTCAGTTTTGGATCATCAGTGGCCTCTGCATCGTCTATCAAGTCATTCACAATAGAAACCAGGATCTTGTCAGTGGCTGTGAATTGCAAATGGATACATTTTGATAGAATGAGAACCACTTCTGATGTGATTGGGGAGGAGGCCGATACTGGAGCATTAACAGGGAGTTGTACTTCCAATTGTACAAATCTCCTGTCCGCGTAGAGGGTCACGACGGTTAATATTCTTTCCAGAGTGTTGCTATCCAAAGGGTCACCTATGGTAGTTGTGTGTAGTATAAACGATAGAACGAATTTCAATAGACGCTGACTTTTAATTGTGCTGAACTCGGTTTCTACTTTAATGAAGTCCTTGTGATAGGTTCTATTCAGTAACAACAGAGATTGATCCAGATATTTATTGAGTGTTTTTGAAGACAATAGCGGCAGAAGCCTGACAATAACGCCCACTCCATTGTCAGTAGTTAACAGGCCAGTGAATACATCAATGCCGTTTTCATCATTAAGGAACTTGACGAATCTGCCTTTAATTTCCGGATCTAAAAGTATACGAGCAAGCTGCTCATTGTCATCTGTGGCGTTAGCTTGAATAACTGAATTGAACAGATCCCGGTCGTTCTCATCATTGATTTCAATATCTTTGAACTTTTTAAACAAGTCGTCTACGGATGTCATTGGATTGAATATAATATTGATTCTCACGTAGACCTCGTGAATATGGGGGAAGAGAGCTAGCTGCAGGGTCTTTGCTCACCAATGGGAGAATATGCGTTAAACAGACACACACAGTCAGCCCTCAACCTCCTGCCTATTAAGAAACAGAGAATACATTGACAGTCACGGATTCTCCCAACTCAAGTTCAACCAACCCCCACTCAGAGCCCAAGAATTGCCTGTAAAGGCAAAATACCCACACCCATGTCGACTTCCACATCAGCTGCGCTATCAGTCAGCTGAAGCTTCATTATATCACCATCAAATTTGCCCCTCTCTATTCTACAGTAACCGTATCGACAAGTCAATAAAACAGAAAAGTCAAAATGGTATGTGAAGAATGAAGTGGAATACGGATATGTGAATGGACAGAATGGATGGAAGTGTGGCTAGATTAGAGCCGAGATGACCGACCAGAGAGAACCGACAGACGACAGACGAAGCGACAAACGAAAAGCGACGAAAAGACGACGACCCTATGATAGAACGACACATGCAAATGAACGACATCCAATACGAATTTTTTTCAGTTTAAATGCTTTCTGAAACTCGATGTACGGACACGCTCATCAACCAAAGTCTAGGATACCGATTGAAAAAAGTTCATCTACCTAGTAAAGCTCGGACACAACACACGACCACCTCCTATCCATCCATATATCCCAATCGTATTCTCAATCACTACCAAGTACCAACTCATACTAACACTCTATAGGGAAAAGTTCACGGATCTCTCGCTCGTGCCGGTCGTGTCAAGGCCATGACTCCTAAGGTCGAAAAGCAAGAAAAGAAAAAGGTCCCCAAGGGACGTGCTAAGAAGAGAATCTTGTACACTCGCCGATTTGTCAACGTCACTTTGACCAATGGAAAGAGAAAGTCCAACCCCTCTCCTTCGTCTTAAGAAATCATGTGTGTTTTTTTTGCTTTATAGCTGCAGAAATTATATTATTGTAAATGTTTTTGTTTGTTGACGGAGTGCTGCCTTGGTGCCTCCGGCGGCCGGGCGCTGCCCGGCTCCGGTTGCTCGCTTCGCTCGTGGCGTTGTGTTTTGATGGTGATGTTCACACTGGGATGACTTGCTCAGGATAATAAATAGGTTGATGTTCACTCAGCCTTACTATGACATGTTGAATGCGATAGACAGTTGGCGTAGATTCGCGACCCTCGCGTTAACCAGAACGAAGAGCGGCCATGACCGGTTTGCTGGGGGATATGCCAGGAACAGGCCCTTTTAGCTCATTAGAGGTACTGGTGGAACATGCACTTGACCAGGCGGTGCGACGGCCGCTGAGATCGTTGGCATCAATGTATAGTGACATGATCCATACAACTGGCATCGAGAAGTATTCGCCGATGGACGAGCAAACTAGGTATTTGATTGCTCAAGTGGTATATCGACTATGTTTACGCAGACTGGATCAGGCAGAAACGGTGACTGTTGCTGAACTGGACAACAGGCAATTCTATCTAGTGACGGTGGGAGAATATGTGGTCTATCGTCTATACAGACAACCATTGGATACAAGGCTAGACAATAACCCATTTCTAGTTCATTTCGTGGGCCTATACAACATGCTGTTGCAGGCAGGACTAGCCATGTGTAACTTGGAGAGATTGCTATTTGGAATTCTATGTCAGGATATGGAATTGACTAAACAGCTGGATCTGTGCACATGTACAAATGTGTTTATAACATGGCCGCCCGGCACTGCACAAAAGAAAATTAATACATCGTCTCTTCGGCAGACACTGAAATCCCATTGGTTAACAGAAGAAGAGATTGACCAGACTATGGCTATATTAGACCCAATAACGCCATTTGGAGAATTGACGCGGATTCATGACGAGCTAGAAACAGCCAACGAGGGGGCAGCGGCAAACGTCGCTACTCATACAGACAAGATTGTCCAACTAGTAGACCGGATCATCAGCGAGAATCGACAGTCTGACGAACAGGCAGTAGTCCCCGAGAGCATTTTGAATCCATTTAATTCAGTGTCGGCCGAAGTGTTTCAGAGATTCTTAATAAGCCCCAATATTAAGGGTCAGTATAGACAGGAGATTCTGAGACAACTGACAAGAGTCAAGGCTACTAATGTCAGTGTGGATTTTGTTCATATGGCTATTCTTGGAGGCTTGGTTAGTGGCGAAGATGACATTCGGCTACTGGTTTACGAGTTTGCCCTGTTTAATCTCCAACTGCCCGACCTGACGGAAAATGGAATCAAGCTAATCTGTACATTTATTTTAGCACTACATGATAAAGGGATCCTAAAACCGGTAGAAGACTATCAAATGTTGTTTAGCAGTTTTATCAACTGGATAGGGCTTGTTGGCGAAGCGAGACAAGTCTATCTGTTGAGTTGAATGAGTATGAATATGAATATGAATGAGTATGGTAATGCAGAGTTATGCTAGAATGAAGTATGCAATTTTTGTTTTGTGTCGTGTTATGATGAATCGGTAATAGTTAAATATTGAATGGACTTGACAAGACCGATTTCGCCCTTGGATGACCATTTGCCTAGACCAATGGTGCCAGACGGAGGAACCGCGACCGTAGCATACATTGAAGAAAAGGCTTGAGAATAAACCACTTGGATAGTTGTCTTGTCACCGCTTGCTAGAGTCGAAGTTGTCCAAACCAGTGTTGGCGAAGTAGTGGTACTGGACGAGGTTGACGAGGCCGACAACGACGACGTGGCTGTGGTCGTCGTGATCATATCGATCTTAGCCAATGCAGCAGAAGCCAGGCCGGCTATGGTAAGGAGAGAAACGAGCTTCATTGTGGTTTGGCAAAGGTGCCACAACTATGGATGATGATGATGTGTGTGTGTTTATATATGCTTGAGAGAATGCAGCTGAGATGAGTGACAACAGATAACGATGGATGGTTGATTTCGACTTTTGATGTTGGATGTATTTTCGGAAGTACCTTCTACCTGTACTACTACTACTACTACTACTACCAACTGCCCACTATTTTGTTGTTTGTTTGAGGCCAGACAAGATTGAATATTGTACACAGAGTTTGTATGTAGTTGATGGCCTCCTCTCACTACTCGAAACAAATCCTAACCAGCTTCAACTAAATTCTCTTCTTCGTCATCTGGGGCGATGTGAATAGATATATATTTCCAACATGTATATTTATTACATTTATTTTTAGCCAGTTGGCAGCGGATTTACTTTTTCCTGCTCACTGTTCACTTTGATCCACATAATATTTTTTTTTCCCTTTAACTCTGTAAACTTTTGTGCCTCAAAGTAAATTCTTCCGCCTACTTACTGAATTTGTAGTAAGTAAACTACCACCCTAGGCAAACTGACGCCTAACTCTGGAGCGTGAATGTGTGCAAATCACTGATGCATATTGCTGCTGCCTGCCTACTGCTGCCGATGCTGCCCCCTCCTACTGCCCCTGCTACTGCCTGTGGCTATGCCAGCAGAAAGGGATCGTTTGTAAACAAATATGAAAGAATCATGTTCCAGACATGTCTCGTCAAACTGGTTATTATTGATATGCGTTGTCGTCTACATATGTTGGTTGTATCGTTTCGGATGCTTGGCTAAGGACTGTTTAACAAGTTGCATTGAGTTGGAACGGTTCCGCCATTAATAGGCCGACAATAAACGAGCACGAGATCATTTTGCCCACCATGTTCTGACGCGTAGTCATCAATCGACTTCGTATCCCTTAAGGCGATGGCTGACATTGGTGTCCGCCATGACGCCTCTGCTGCCCCCTACCAGTTTGCCTGCATAATGGCATGAACAGACACGAATTGGTTTTTGTTCACACTGTGATCTGTGATGGCCACAGCCCCCTCCCCCCCCCCCCGGGGGGGGCTGAGGGTCGAGAACATACGTATCTGATAAACACAGTTATGAGAGAATATAGATTTTAGTTGATGTTCAGTGCCTCATCGCTCTGCCATCTTCACCATACAGCTTCGCATCAGGGCTGTTCTTCCGTACTAGTACTGCCTATAGGCGTTGATAACTGCATAAAACATTAACATTCCTTTTCTTGGAAGCGCATGTAATGACGATAGATCGCCTGGACCTCGACTTGGCAATTGGGATATCTTTCTATGGTTCGCAATGCTGTTGCAGAGATATTCGCGACACAAGTCTACAGATGGAGAGCGAAATTACGGAGCACACGGTCTAGGAGTCACGAAAAGGCTTATATTAGTAGTAGTAGTTAGCTATACATTTGAAAGCTAATGTGATGCTATTATTATATCTTAGTGGCAGACAATGCCACCTGTCGGACGCACAATATTATTTGTTAGTCCTTTCCTGGATCATGACGGGTCGTACAATGTTTCACTGGGCCAGGGCACGGCTGGGAAAGCTCGGTGCTGGCGGCTGGTGGCAGCGCTGAGTACCGGGCCGTAGTAACGGAGAATCACTACGGCAGCTCTAGCCGATATTGTACAGCCCGTTTTGATATGTGCAATCTCACAATCTCACAATCAGCCATACGTCTGTTCTCCTTACATATTCGAAAAGATCAGTTGCCTCATTCACTCTGTCTATTAGATTCTACAGACCAGGTCTTTGGTGGTTGGTTATCTTTTGTTGTTATCTTTTTATTTTTGGCGATGAATGCTGTGATTTCTTTTTTTTCCCCTATGTGCATCGATCTATTTCTGGTCACTTACGTACCGCGTATAAGCGAGCTCACATTCACGAGTAATAAACCTACTCAGTTCGACAGGTCATCGAGAGGCTGGCTGGCAGACCAGATGGCTATAAACCTTTTAGCCGGCCAGACGTCATCGGTGTTGCCTATGGTCGATATATTATGTCACTGGAAGATCCGGCAAAACTCTATCATACATGAGGAGCACTGTCGAAAGTGCACGTCTGAAGATCCAGATCCGCCTTGACCGACGTCCGCGAGTCACTGTCGACTGTTTCTCCGTGCTCATGGTAGTGGTCTCAGATTGGGCGGCCTTTTGGAGGTTCTCGGTGGCAGCGTGTACGGCAGCGTATACGGTAGCGCGTGTGCCCCAGCGCGAGTGTCAACCCTCATAAATGTCTTGCTTACCCAGAACGTAAAGTCTGCTGAACGTTAATTATGTCAATTACGTAGTTTACGGGGCAGCAACGCGATTTCCATGCCTCGAGCCACAAACGAAGCCTGGACCCTTCTTAAGTCCCTACCTCCCGGCTCGCCCACACTCGAGCGAAGCGAGCAACGGGTCCGGGCAGCGCCCGGCCGCCGGAGGCCGAACCCCCAACTAAGAGTGCGTATATGTTTATTTTTTTAGTACGGGGAGGGGCAGTGGTTTTTTTTTTTTGTGGAGGGGTGGGGGGGGAGAGCTTAGAACTTGAGAGCACCCTCTTTAGCTGCGGCCTCGAAATAACCGTAGATGGTGGTGACAGCAAGTAGAATGCCTGTGCCGCTTCCCAGAGTGCCGAGAAGATCGCTGACGACCGACAGAGCACCGATGGTGGCTCCGCCAAGGGCCGCAGCAGTGGGAATGATGCGCTTGAGTTCCTTGTACACGGACGTTTCTCGTCGGCCAGCAATGACCAGCCCCTGGTCCTTGAAGTGCTTGGCCACGTCGCGCGGACTGGTGCCGGAGATCTCGATCCAGGTCTTGGAGAAAATGGCACAGGCCGTCAGCACAAACGACACGTAGATGACTGTCTTGATAGGGTCTAAAAGCGCTTCTGTCCAGCTGAATGGGGGCTGCATATAGTAAGCGAGGCCTGAAACTGCGTACAATTGGGCACTACCTGGACGGGGTTCCCACACACCAATAATCTTACTAAGTAGAGAATCCGGATAACGCGAGAAAATCATTTGCGAAATGATGAAGATATTACTTGTCAAGGTGGACTGAAGCATGATGGGCAAGTTACTGGTGTAGAAAAGACGGATTGGATACACTCCATAGGGGCCTCTTGTTTTTGTACTTTTGACGGGGATATCCACTCGGAACCCCTGGAGATATACAACTACCAAAAACACTGCTACTGTGGTCAGTAGCTGGAACATGTTGGGCAGCCCGCTGCGGTAAAAGGCCTCAATTAGCGCTCTCTTCTTGTCCTTTCTAGTCACTAGTAAATGGACCAAGGAGATGACGGCGCCTTCGAATTCATATCCTCGGCCGCTATTCACCGTGTTGGGCGAAAACGCCTTCCAAAGAACTTGTTCGCAAATATTGGTAGCAATGAACAAGGAAATGCCGCTTCCAAGTCCGTAACCCTTTTGTAGCAATTCGTCGAGCAAAATGACCACCAATCCAGCAAACACCAATTGCAGAATGAGCAGTAAACACACTCCGGTACCTAAACTCGAGGGCACTCCATACATGCCAGTCAACACGTACACGGTAGCCTGTCCAAGAGACAAAATAATAGCCAACAGTTTCTGGGCCGTCTGGAACAGTTCACGGTCGTGCTTATCCTCCATATTGACCTCGATCAAGTGGGTTCCGCCCAACAGCTGGAACACCATGCCCGAAGACACAATAGGCGTGATACCCAATTCCATCAGCGTGCCTCGATTACTGGCCAACATCATACGTAGCCATAATAGCGGATCACTGCTATCTGACGAGACGATTCCATATAGAGGAATCTCGCTCATGACTAGGAAAATCAGCAGTGTCACTGCCGTCCACATGATCTTCTGCTGATATGGCACCTTTCTCTCTGGTGCTGCCACTTCGGGCAGAAAAGGGGTGAAAGGTTTCACCAAATCAAGAAACCGAACTTGTTGATGTTAGTAACCGTCATTGTGGTTGCGATCGCGATTGCGATCGCGACTACTGCTTGGAATTCGCCGATTCACACCACTCACCACTCATTTTTATCTGTGTGACCACGTCGTCGTCGTCGTCGTCGGTCTCGTAAAATATACAATAGTAGCCAAGCCCCAATTAATCACTGTCGTCCAGTGTCTACTTCGTTCTTCGTGGAAGTTTCGATGGTGATGTTACGTGGCACTGCCGTACCGAGCCTGAATCAACGATTCTTTCTTCGACGCGGTCCGTGAAGAATTAGGGTAGGGCAGCGCAGGGCAGCGCAGGGTAGGGGCCCACTGGAATATATTAACGGTGGATGTTTCTCATTCAAACTACTATATTATGAAACGTATAACACCACGTATAATGTACTGTGTAGTTGGACTTGATTAAGGTTTAGGCCGATTTTAATTATTCACGCTATACCATGGCAAGAGGAGATAGCGAGCGGGCAAGTATGATACATATGATACAATGCACTTGTGCTCTGATCCAGCTGGTAAATCAACGTACTAATAGTCAAACTAGTTCAGATTCTTTCTGCAGAAATATATCGACACTCCAGACAAACATGAGGGTGTTGTATTTTTTGATGACGAATTCGTTGTGCTCAGGGACCTGTATCCTAAAGCAAAGGTACATTGGCTGTTGATGCCAAGGGATAGGAAAATCAGTGCAATGCATCCATTGGTGGCTCTGCATGACCGAAAAGTGTATAACATGATGCTCCCTATGGTGGAGCGGTTTCGTAAGCGGGCTTACTTGGAGTTCATGGAAAAGCTACACAGGGAAAAACACATCAACACTGACGAGCTCGATTCTCTAACAATTGATGAGTATATCAAGGTCGGCGCCCACGCAGTGCCGTCTATGAATAATCTTCATATCCATATCATCTCCAGGGACATGTGTTCGGATTCGATGAAAAATGCAAAGCACTACAACTCATTTAATAGCGTATTTTTCATTGACTTTGATTCGGTTGAAAAGGAACCTGTTCCAGATCGCAGAGCCCAAAGTGGGCACATGTCTCACCTGGTTAGAACGAAAAGTCTTGTTTGTTGTTGGTGTCAGGAGGATTTCGGCAGAGCTTTCAAAAAACTCAAGGTCCATCTGGACATGGAATTTGAAAAGCGGTTTGGCGCCGATAGTGCTGTTGCGTAAGTAAACAAATAGTATATGAATTGAGCGCATCTGCAGTCCTTCCGTTGACTTATCACCCATTACATGATAGCGCCAAACTTAAAACCACATAGACAGGGACTGTGGGAAGATCTCAGGATCTCCAGGTACCGTTATTGACATGCACACAACTCACATGAGTTAGCCGCATATTAATCGAGATCTTATCTCAGGCCCTTGATTTATATACAATAGCGAAACAATGGAACGCGAAGTCGGTAAGTAATTAATTGGTCTGCACAGTCTGCTACTTTTTGATATCATTATTATTAACTACCATACTAGGCGAGCTCGAAAAGTACTCTGCGTACAGAAATGTCCTGGGCATGATGCCAATGGTCGTGGTGGCGGCCACTTATAACCGACCAGTCAGTAAAGATCACCTGTACCTGGCTCTGCTACAACTTATTACAGAAAACACTTTACTTTCGGTGAACGTTTTCAATATCTCCACTGACAAGTCTAGACCAAATCCTGTCATGAGACAGATCTCCAGCATTGACCTGGATCTAATTGTCGAGTTTCTACCGGACGAGTCAGACCTCGAAACGTTCCTCAACTTGAAAGCGTTCAATGCTGAATGGGAGAACTCATCAATTGCCTACGATGATGTATTGCGTCCTGGCTGGCGCTTATATGTCATAGGTAAACAGCAGTTGGTGTGGGGCTTTGACCACTGTATTTTTGACGGAAACGCGGGGTCGTCATTCCATTCACAGCTGGTAGATGCATTAAATAGTCTACAAGCAACGGAGATTACGGCCTCTCAAAATATACTGGCTGTCAAGCCAGCTTTGGCACTTCCTAAAGCCCTGGAACAGAGAATGAATATTCGCCCTTCTTGGGCCTTCCTAATCAAAACGGTATTCCACGAACTGGTTACTAAAAAGTTGTTGTCTCCATCGACAGCTGACGCACAGTTGTGGCCGCTTCCTGATATCTCATCACCTTACAAATCGCAGACAATCTTATTTGACATTCCTCCCTCCCAGCTTAAAAAACTTCTTACTGCAACCCGCAGACTGGGTATATCCCTAACTGGTGCATTGGCAGCGATACATATGAAATCCCTTGACGATTACATATCATCAACGTCAGGTAAATCCGTTGATCGAGATATGATTTACTCTTGCCCTATTGACTTGCGTCGCTACTTTGCAGATTCAACCGACAGTTCTATCGGCAACTACGTATCTGCGTATGACCATTCTATCAATCTTCAGTGTCATGTTAAGAATGTCTCGACCGAGACAATTGCCGAGAGATTCACGTCCAGATTGAGAAAGAGCCTGACTGACAATTCTCCTATTTATACTATCGGAATGCTCAAATACCTTGATATTAGAAAATTCCTGCTCGATAGCGTCGCAAAAGGGAGACGTTCGCTTGCTGAGATTTCTAATTTAGGAAGCGTGCCACGAGCAGACGGTCGGAAAGAAGGCGAATTTGCTTTAGAGAAGATGGTGTTTGCTCAGTCATGCTCTTCAATGGGCGCTGCTTATATACTTAGTTGTGTGAGTATCCCAGATGGCCCGCTTTCCATTGCCATGTCGGTTGCCAACGAAAGCTTTGCAGAACCCAACTGTTCAAAGATACGAGATTATTTTCTATGTCGCCTTGACCAGTTTCTACAAAGCTCAACATAAACGTGGTCACTCAGACGTAGCCCCTCCCCTAATATTTAATAGACATCCCGCTTAAATAGTAGACTAATACATTAAGAGGCCTTTACAACTACAACTTTTCATAATCAAGTTTACCTTCAAGTTTCTTTGCTTCAGCCACTTTCCGAACAGCCTTCATAAGATCATTCTGAATAATATAATCTCTATCATCACGAATGGCAAAGAAACCAGCTTCGGTCACGACATTACGAATATCAGCTCCATTAAATCCATCACTCATCTTAACTACCGCTTCATAGTCAAACTCCCCTTGCTTGCTAACATTTTGTGTGTGGATCTTGAAGATTTCTAATCTACCAACTTCATTTGGTAACGGGATCTCGATTTTTCGATCGAGACGACCAGCACGAAGAAGAGCTGGATCAAGAGTATCAGGACGGTTGGTTGCCATTATGATCTTGGTCTTTCCAAGATAATCGAACCCATCCATCTGATTAAGAAGCTCCATCAAGGTACGCTGGATTTCTCGATCTGCTGATGTACCCTCACTGAAACGCCTTCCTCCAATGGCATCGACCTCGTCCATGAAAATAATACATGGCTCATGTTCTTTAGCATAACCAAACATCTCACGAATAAGCCTCGCAGATTCTCCAATATACTTGTCGACAATAGCTGAAGCAGGCGAGAAAATGAAATTCGCTCCTATTGTAGCTGCAACAGCCTTAGCCAACAGAGTCTTTCCTGTTCCAGGAGGGCCATACAGCAACACACCTTTAGGAGGCTTGATACCTACACGAATGAATAATTCTGGGTTCTTTAAAGGCAATTCAATGACTTCACGTAATTCACGCACTTGTTCGTTCAATCCACCGATTCCTCCAAAAGTCAAACTTCCTGGCTCAAAAGTCGTCATATTATAAACTAATGGATCCACTTCTCTAGGTAATACTCTCATAATCGTCAAAGTAGTCATATCTAGAGCCACGCGCACGCCCTGTTTCAACGATTCCTTTTTGATACTGTTTCTGCAACCAACAATATATCTAGGGCCATTTGATGCTTTTACAATAAACCGCTCGTCATCCAGTTGTTTCAAAACCTCGCCTATGATTTGGCCAACACTCTGAAGTGCTTTAATATCCTGACAAGTTAGTACAAAAAAAAGTTGGTCTGGCCACCATTTCCCAGGTAACACTCACATCTTCGGTTTTGTCAAACTGCTTTTCAAGACCACGAATGTTGATTCGAAGCTCTTTCAGTTTGGCGTCCCATTGTCGGTGATCCTTGAGTTTCTTCTTGAAATCTTCCAAGGCCTTTTCACGAGCAGCATCGACCTCGGTAATAGCAGATTCGTTCTGGCCAGTCTCCTGCTCGAGAGCAGCTAATAAAGGATCTCTTTCTTCAGACATGATTGTGGCAACACCGATTGGTTGATCTCAATTCCAGGTATATAGCAGCGACTAGCACCAAAATGGACTGTACTTGGATAGGGGATAAGCACAAGGGAGAGATAAAGTGTGTATAATTGTAGTACTTTTCCGCGTAGAAGTCGGTGGTGGTGCTGACTGAGAGACTCATGGAGCGTTGGCCAGGTAAAGTAAAAGGGGGGTCTCCAGCCGCGCACGCGAATGCTAATATGCTAATACTCTCCCTAATGATGATGCCCTTACCCGTACTGATATGAAAATTGAATCTGATTCAGGTCCACAGTGAGTAAGTACGACATCAAACACGCCCAGAATGGAGTTCCATGCTATCATTCTGTGTGGAGATGGCCGTAATCTGAGCCCGTTTTCCGCGGTCCGCTCCTCGGGAACGTGCAAGGCTTTACTGCCAATTGCCAATAAACCAATGGTCTCATATACACTTTCATGGTGTGAACGGGCCCAGTTTAATAGTAAGCAGAAGGAAGAAGAAGGAGCGCCAACGAGGAAGAAATAGAGCGTCTAACTGTTCAACTAGAAATCACTCTTGCTGTATCACCAAGATACTATGAAGAGCTCAAAAACTATGTTGCCAAGAATTATACTGCGATTAACATTCAAGTAGCGGCAGTGGAAGATGCGAAATATTCTGGCCAAGTGATTCACCAGTTAGCAGACCAAATCACTACAGACTTTGTCATTCTGCCATGTGATTTCATCACCGATGTAGAACCGGGTCAGTTGATAAATGTGCATCGGAATAACCAGGGCGGTGGGAAAACAATTATTTCTGGCATTTATTACAGAAATAATCTAGACGCTATTGATAAAAACTCACTAGTAGCAGACTATATTGTGCATACACCAGACAATAAGCATTCGGATCCAGTGTTACTCGATATCTATACAAAGGATGAGATCTTGGGAAAGAAAGCCTTAGAGGTCAGAATGAGCATGCTATGGCGCTTCCCATATAGCGTTGTTTCCGGAAAGATATTAAGAGCATCGATTTTTTTCTGTTCATATAGGACATTAGCGATATTGTCGACTGGTAAAAGCGAAGACGACAGCCAAGGCACCGCCGTTGTTACCACTAAAATCAATGCTCAAAACAAGAATATCGATCGCATAGTTCGAGATATTGCCCGCCGCTCATGGCGTCATCGACAGCCCCTTGAAACTGTTGCCATGAACATTGTCCCATCTACTCATGAATCATCATCGGATACCACAACGTTTGTTCGCGCCAATACTGTGTCGGCTTATCTGGAGGCAAATAGATATATCATGAGACTACAGGCCAAAAGGCTAGGACCTCAGCACAACCAGCCAGCTATAAAAGGCCAGGCTACAATTGGCGCTGATTCTATCATTGGCAGTAACACCCAGGTTGCCGAAAGAACGAGCATAAAGCGGACGGCAGTGGGCCATGATTGCAATATTGGCAAAAAATGTCGTATAACAGGCTGTGTTATTCTTGATGGGGTTACGATAGAAGATGAGGTTGTATTAGAGAATTGTGTCATCGGCAAAGGAAGCATTATCCGGTCTCGAGCCAAACTCATGTCGTGCAACGTCGAAGGCCAATATGAAGTGCGTCAGGGGATGCAGTCCAAAAACGAGCTTCTCCAGAACCTCACCATGGAGAGTCTACGAGATGGAGAGTCGGATTCAGAGGCACTTCATGAATCAGAGGCAGTTCTCTCGTCGTCTGATGACAATGGCGACTCCGATGATCAGTCGGGCTCGCAATGGGAAGTTTCTGAAGGAGAGGGGGTCGAGTCAGATGATGATGATGGGCTTTTTGATCGTTCATAGAATAGTAAATATAATGATGCGTTTGATATATCTGGGGAGCGTTTCCCCTGGCAATGCTATATTGGGACAATATACACACGGCGCTACTGCTTCTCGGACTGTCCCTAACCCCATGTCTCACAGCCATTGACTCAGAAATACCACCAATTTTTCAAGATCAGTGCAATTGTGATTGTACATCCACCGGGAACAAACAGATTCAACCATGTCGTCTGGGAAAGCGGACCCAAAGGTCCCAGAGGCCAAAACTCTCAAAATGGAGAATGTAAGTGATTTGTTCAAAACAGCAGATCGACTGACTAACCCATTTCTTAGACGGCTAGACGTGATACTCTGATTGAAATTGAAAAGAAATATCAAAAGGCTTGGGCCGAAGAAAAGGTGTTTGAAATCGATGCACCTACTGGTGAAAGCCCGGCCCTGAGTGCTGAAGAACTGCATGCTAAATATCCAAAGTTTTTTGCCACTATGGCTTATCCTTATATGAACGGTGTTCTTCATGCTGGTCACTGTTTTACTCTTTCAAAGGTCGAGTTTGCTACTGGTTACGAGAGAATGCTGGGTAAACGTGCTTTGTTTCCACTCGGCTTCCATTGTACTGGTATGCCTATCAAGGCCTGTGCCGATAAGTTGACTCGTGAAATCGAACAATTTGGCGAGGACTTTAGCAACGTTCCGTCTGCCGAAGAGGAAGCAATTGCCGATGCTGCTGCTGAAGAAGCTGCCAATATAAAGGCCAACACAGCTAAAACAGACCCCTCTAAGTTTGTTGCTAAAAAATCCAAGGCGGTCGCTAAACAGGGCAGATCCAAGTATCAGTATGAAATCATGCTGCAGCTGGGCATTCCTCGCGATCAAGTCAAGAAGTTTGCTGATCCTTATTACTGGGTCGAGTACTTTCCTCCTCTCTGTCAAAGAGACTGTAACAGTTTTGGTGCCAGAATCGACTGGCGTCGTTCTTTTGTTACTACAGATGCTAATCCTTACTATGATGCCTTTATTCGTTGGAACATGAACAGATTGAAAGAGGCAGGAAAGATCAAATTCGGTAAGCGTTATACCATTTATTCCGCCAAAGATGGTCAGCCTTGTATGGATCATGATAGACAGGCTGGTGAAGCAGTTAATCCTCAGGAGTACACTGGTATTAAAATCAGTGTCACCGAATGGCCTCAAGAGGCGCAGAATGTTCTTAAAGAGCAGTCCTTTGATTTTAGCAGCAAGAACATTTTCCTTGTTGCTGCTACCTTACGTCCTGAGACCATGTATGGCCAAACATGTTGTTTCGTTAGTCCAAAAATTACCTATGGTATCTTTGACGCTGGTAACAACGAATATTATGTTTGTACCGAGCGGGCGTTTAAAAATATGTCTTTTCAAGGTTTAACCCCTGAGAAGGGTTATTATAAGCCCGTGGCACAAATTTCAGGCTCTGCTATTATTGGTGCTAAAATCAAGGCCCCTCTTTCTGTGTACCCTGAACTTCGTGTTCTTCCTATGGAAACTGTTCTGGCAAATAAGGGTACAGGCGTTGTTACCTCTGTTCCCAGTGATTCTCCTGATGATTACATCACTTCTGTTGATCTCCAGAACAAGCCTGAATACTACAAAATCGAAAAGGAATGGGCATCCTTCGAACCCGTTCCTATTATTCAGACCCCTACTTATGGAGATCTCACTGCCAAACGTCTTGTAGAAGAGCTTAAAATCAGGTCTCCTAAAGATAAGGAGTTGCTTGCTAAAGCAAAGGAACTTGCCTATAAAGAAGGATTTTACCAAGGTATTATGGTCATTGGTAAATACAAAGGCGAAAAGGTTGAAGATGCTAAGCCAAAGGTCAAGGCTGATTTGATTGCTGCGAATGAGGCATTTGTCTATAACGAACCAGAGGGATTGGTAATCTCTCGAAGTGGAGATGAATGTGTTGTTGCCCTTCAAGATCAGTGGTTCACGGATTATGGTGAGGATTCTTGGAGAGCACAGGCCGAGAAATGCTTGTCTCAAATGAACACTTATAACTCTGAGACCAAACATGGTTTCGAAAAAGTCCTTGGCTGGCTGAAGAACTGGGCTCTTTCAAGATCGTATGGTCTTGGTACTAAGATTCCATGGGATCCACAATACCTGGTGGAATCTTTATCTGACTCTACTATTTATATGGCCTATTACACAGTTTCCCACTTTCTTCATAGCGACTTTTATGGTAGACAGCCTGGTGCTCTGAATATCAAGGTAGAAGAGATGACTGATGAGGTCTGGGATTATATCTTCACTAGTCCTAATGTTGAGGATATCGACAAGCTTAATACTAGCATTTCAAAAGATAAGCTTCTTAAGATGCGCCATGAATTCCAATACTTTTATCCTCTTGATGTTCGAGTTTCTGGCAAGGATCTTATTCCTAACCATTTAACTTTTTTCATCTATGTGCATACTGCGATTTTCCCAGAAAGCCTTTGGCCTCGTGGCATTCGTGCCAATGGTCATTTGATGCTCAACAATGAAAAGATGTCCAAGTCTACTGGAAATTTTATGACCCTTGAACAGGTTGTCAACAAATTTGGTGCCGATGCCGCCAGAATCGCTCTTGCTGATGCTGGTGACTCTTTTGAAGATGCCAACTTCGATGAGAGCAATGCTAATGCTGCTATTTTACGTCTGTTCAACCTCAAGGAATGGATGGAGGACGTTGTTAAGAACGAGTCTGACTTTCGTACTGGCCCTGCCGAAGAGCATAACTTTTTCGATATGGCTTTTGCTAATGAAGTTAATGAACTTGTCGCTCTCACTAAAGATAACTACGAGAATGCTCTATACAAGGGTGCTCTTAAATCTGGTTTGTTTGATTTCCAGAGTGCTCGTGATTACTACCGTGAGTCTACCACTTCTATTGGTGTTGGTATGCACAGAGACCTGGTTCATAGATACATTGAGGTCCAGGCACTTCTTCTTGCCCCCATTGCTCCTCACTTTAGTGAATATGTTTGGCGAGAGATTTTAGGACACAAGGAGAGTGTACAGAATCAGCGGTTCCCTGAAGTTGATCGCCCAGTCGACCGATCGATCAGCGATGCTCTGAGCTACATTCGCAATCTGTCCAGATCGGCTCGTGAAGCCGAAGGTACTCTGCTTAAGAAGAAAAAGAAGGGTATTGATTTCGATCCTAAAAAGGCGTCGAAACTGACTCTCTACATTTCTTTAGCATTCCCCAAATGGCAGGACCAATATATCGAGCTAGTCAAAGATACATTCCAGAATATGACCCTCGACATGACTCCTGAATTCAAACAAAGTATCGCCAAGCTCGGCGATGTTAAACGTGGTATGCAGTTTGTCAACACTATTAAAACCAAGTTGACGGTTGACAAGGTCTCGCAAGATACTGTTTTCAATCGGAAGTTGTCTTTCAGTGAGGTCGATACCGCCAAAACTACTATTACCCTGTTAAAAAAGAGCCCTCAGGCCACCAAGATAGAAGAGATCCAGCTCGTTGCCATAAGCGAGAGTGACTCCACCGTGGGTAAAGATATTGTTACTGGCGAACAAGTTGCTGTTCCTAATGTGAAGCAAGTTCAAGAGGCAGTTCCTGGCCAGCCAGCGATCATCATTGCTAATATTTAGAAAAAAAATATATGGACAATATAACTTTGGTTTGTGAATATCTATTCTTAATGCTCTTGTTATTAGTAGTATGTATATATATGGTGTATGCAAAGATTGTTTACTTTATTGCTTCATCGTCAATATCCTCATAGACATCTTCTTCTCGTTCTTCAATGACCCTTGCAGTAGTAGATGGTGGTTTGCGAGTACTGGAAGTTGAAGGACGACGACCATATGAGATACTTGCGAAAGGGGATTTGCGACGAAGTCTGATTCGTGTATTGTTGTTGCCACCGTCACCTGCCTTAAGAGTAGTGGGGAAAACAGTATGTTCGTGAAAACGTCCTCGATTATTGGTTCCTGGGAATGGTGAATGTAAACCAGGGGCAGGCGATGATACTCGTCTTGGACTATTAGGCGCCGAGTTGAGAGACGCACTGGATGTACTAGATGCTTTGGAGTGGGTCTTGCGATGTCTTGATATAAGCGATGAGATCGACGACGAGGTTGACCTGCGAGCATAAGTGGGTCGACTTTTACTGTTACTACTACTGCTCGCTTTCTGGCTATCGGTGAAGGCCTGGTTGATTTTTTCTTGGGATAACTGTGACGGAACAGATGAAACCTGAGAGTTCATTGAATACTGCGAGATCTGCGAAAAAGCTGAAATCTGAGAAATCTGCGAGATCTGAGAAATAGGACGAGCTCGACTTGAGGCCCTACGATTGGAAACAGAGCCGGTGGTGTTGGCACTGCTAACAGTTTCGTTCAATTGGGAACTGAAGCTAAGATTATGGATATGATCTGAATGCATGCCAGTATTATCTTTAGTTTCAAGGTTCTTGTCATTAGCGCCACTGGAAACAACATTGTCAGCCATCATGGGATCATTATTATTAGACGCGGGACGGGCAGTAATATCACCACCTAATTCGTCACGAATATCTAGGCCATGAAGAATTGGCTGAGATGTGGTCATCAGTTTCGGAGATGCAATTGTACTGGACGTGGTGCCGGGTGTACTCGTTCCATCTGGCTTTGTATATCTCTGACGGCGTTTCATGCTGCCTGCAAAAATCAATTTCATCATGGTGGATTTTAGGGATGCCTTTATATCCCTCGTGGTTGAAGACGCTTTACTTTTGGTCCGTTCCAGAATGGAAGAACGACTTACCATGCTTTCATCGTCACCCTTATTAACAGATGAGCTTGACAGGGTCAGCCCCGAGAGGGCAGCTTGACCAGAAGGAACGGGAGAAGCCTTCGAGATGGGATTTACTGGTAAGCTGAGGGTGTGGTGGTCGGCATTGTCTTCACCGCTGTCAATGTTATGGCCGATGTCGTCCACGGTACTATTGTTGTTATCAATACTACTCATCTCATTGTCTCTATTGCAGTCATTACTTTGTACAGTTCGTTCTGGCTCGCTTGAGGATCTAACTGATGAGGTTGTGAATCTACCAAGGGGAGAACGAGGTGAATTTGGAATGCCGGGAGATTTGAACCGGCTATTTGGAACAGCAGATGTAGTAGGATTACTGTTAGGCATAGTTTGGGAATCGTTTCCACCACCACCTCGGTCTACACTTCGGTCTCTATCATCTCGTTTCAGTTTGATCGCTATGCTGGACCTTCTATGTTTTTTGCAATCGATCTTCACTTGTCGCTCTACAGACAATGCCCAAAATCCTGCCAGTGAATCACAGCTTTGAGAGAGTACGGAATCTGCCAAATGACTTAGATCGACATTAGCAGACTTTAAGCTTCGCAGAATCTTTTTCTCAGACTTTGTAGAGAATGGTTTTGGTTCCTTGGTGTCAAGAATATTCCGTTGAATAAAACCCAAATCACCAAGATATGGATGGTTGAGTATTTGAATCAAGGAAGGCCTTAATTTTGGATCTTTGGATAACAGCTGCCGGGACAGCTGCCTGGCATCATCAGGGATGATTCTAGTACCATGATCACCTGGGATGGCTTCATAACGCGGCTCGTCTTTGACTATCCTCATTCGTGTATCAACATCAGTATCCTCTTCAAAAGGCATTTCTCCGTATAACAGAGTATACAGAATAACGCCCAGTGACCAGACATCAACAGCTTCACCGGAATATTTCTTACCCATCAGCATTTCAGGGGCCATATAACAACTGGTACCACACACGGTTTCCAGCATGGTTCTACTGTTTTCATATTCTCTGGTAAAGCCGAAATCACATAGTTTGACGTTATGGCGTTTGTCCAGCAGAGTGTTTTCGAGTTTGATGTCCCGATGAGCACAGTGTTTAGAATGAGTGTAGGCTACGGCACCACATAATTCAGAGAAGATCTTTCTAATCTCTTCATTTTTTAATTGACCATGGTTATTGATCAAATATGTATATAGTTCTTCACCAGGACAATATTCAAGTACCATCCAAACCAGAGTTTCAGTGACTATAATTTCGTACAATCTTGCAATATGAGGATGTTTGAATTGACGATGATGATGAATCTCCCGCACGAGGTTGGGCTGATCCTTAGGAGACGACTTTAAAACGACCTTTGTTCTTGTGAATTTGTGTACTGCTAGGTATACCTTGCCAAAGCTGCCGGTACCAATCAGACGAGAAATGGCATAGTTGCCTATAGTGAAGGAAACAGCAGTCGAGGAACTGGAAGTACCGTTGCTGGTGCTGGCGCCCGCGCCAGTCGATGAAGTTATTTCTCGCAACAGCTTCGTGTACGAATCAGACAGATTTGCCTTGGCATTTTGAGCGTTGACTCGATTCACCGTTCCATACATTGTATATCTGGTGGTGGCTCGAGTTGATCCGGTGGTATGCTAATAATAACACACGCCATTCACCAACGGTCGGTAGCAGTAATGGTAGCAGTAAGCCCAGTTACTTGAATATACCAAACCACAATAAACTTGGCTCTAAGAAGTAGACCTTTTTTTTCACTGTGGATGTGGATCTATTTTCCTGGTTGGGCTTGAGTTGGAAAACCAGGAGAGACGTCACTAAGCCATGCCACCACCACCACTGCCGCCGCCCAATGCAGGTGGTACCTGATCTCCACATTCAAAACCTCGCATCTACAAGCCGTACCGTTATATCTATAGCCCCCCCCCCCCTGAATCTGGATCGGTAGTGTTGGCGCTTTTCTACTCTACTCTTTGGATCAGATTCACATCTGTGCTTTTTCTGCTATGGATTGGAATGGAAACTCGCCAAGCCAGCCTGCCAAGGATAGTGCTACGCCTCTATAAGGAGTGCCGCCTCCTATTCAGTCCAAAGTTCCAGGGTAAGGGTATATTCTCTAGAGGCTGATGATATTTGAATTCACCACAGACAGACATTCAGATTGCTGGTGCTATTCATCTGATCCAATTAATACAAATGGTTAGAGTACTGTTCACAACACGTGGAAGACGGATTCCAAGAATTCCCGAGGAATTGGATTTAAGTGCAACCACTTCCATAAAAGAGATTGCTGGGCTGTTATCCAAAGCCACTGGGCTGTCTGCCAGCCGTCTTCGACTCACGGTTCCTTCGGTAGATGGCAAACCGGCTGATTCCGCAACCACCAAAAAGAAATCTGACGTAGTACTTGATCCGTCTGAAAGCATTGGCGACTACTTTGGCACTGAAGACTCTATTACCATCAATGTTAAAGATCTTGGCTTGCAAATTGCCTGGAGAACCGTGTTTATTATCGAGTACCTGGGGCCCCTACTGATCCATCCTGTCTTTTACTTTGGTCAATCGTCCATCTATGGCTTTGAATTTGAGCATACTCGAGAACAGGCACTTGTGTACGGGTTTGTAATGCTACATTTCCTGAAACGTGAATTCGAGACTATCTTTGTACACAAGTTTTCTCTTGCCACCATGCCATTCATCAACGTATTTAAAAACTCCGGTCATTATTGGGTTCTATCTGGTTTTCTTTTGGCCTATTTCACCTATGCTCCTAGTTCATATGCCAATGAGGCCGATGCCAGCGGGGTGTCGAAATTCTTGTTCAGCAGTCAGTCGCTTTTCAAAGTCAATGATATTGTCTGTCTTGCTATCTCATTCCTTTGGATGTTTGCCGAATTAGCCAATTTCCAAACTCATGTCATTCTATCCAACCTGCGAACCGCGGGCACCACAGAGCGTCGCATTCCGTATGGATTCGGCTTCGACCTAGTCTCATGCCCCAACTACTTTTTCGAAAGTGTTTCCTGGTTTGCCATTGTTCTTCTCACCCAGAACTGGTCTGCAGGGTTATTTTTCGTCGTGGCCACGGGCCAGATGTGGTTGTGGGCTGTCAAAAAGCACCGACGTTATAAAAAGGAGTTCCCAGACTACCCTAAAGACCGTAAGATTTATGTGCCATATCTGTTGTAACTATCAAGTGTGGGTAATATATTCATTACATAGAATCAGCTATTTTTTAGACAAGATCTTAGGAGCAAGCTGAGCACAAGTTTCCCATTCAAACAGTCCCGGATTGATCAATTCGTTGTCTGCAATACCAGTGAAATCATTGGATTTGGTTGATACTGTAATAGCACGAATGATATCAAATAGCCCACCTGCAATGTTTCCATTCTCCAAATACACTCGACCAGCCTTGACTATCTCATCAACAGTCTTGGGCTTGTGTTCAAAAGTAGTACCAGTAATATTTGTGTAGAGATCCGACGCCTCTTTAATAGTTATAATGTCACCAGCAACATATACCTTCTCTGGTATCTTTGAAAAGGGAAGAGCGAAAATACCTGCTACCGCCTGGCCAATGTTGTTGAGCGAGGTAAGAGTGATCCGCTGAGAACCATCACCTGGATAATCAGTAGTCTTGGCGACAGGATCATAGAAAAGATTGTATGAACCAAACGCGAACGCAAGGTCCAAGAAGAACCCAGTATGGATCACAACTGTCTGGAGTCCCAATTTCCTGGCATACTCTCCAGTAAGGGACTTCAGTTTGAAAGCGGGGGCAAATTCAGGACTCTGATAGTAATCACTACCGAATTCAGACGGTGCATATATTTTGACATTGGCCTTCTTAGCAGCGTCAATAAGAGATAAATCAGCCAATGCTGCTAGGGCACGAAGGTCAATGACGGCATCAACACCAGTAAAGGCCGTAACGTACGACTCCAAGTCTCTGGCTTCATAGAACTTGACATCTGAAGATGATGTGTATTCAGCAGGAGCCTTGGAGATATCTCTAGTGACGACTCTAATTGGAAGAGTGTATTTATCCTTGAAGATATCACTGGTCAAGGCATTGACGACCGGTTTACCAAGGAGACCATTAAATCCCACAACAGCGACAACTGGTTTAGACATTTGAAAATTGTAATATTTGATGGTTTAAATACTGACTGATTGATTTATAACAGTTTATTATACTTGGAAGAATCTGAATAATTGGCCTCCTTTATATAGAAAAACATAAGTGGCAGAGATATAAACATACAATCACATGATTCCACACCTCGATCCTGGCATATTGCGTGGAGATTATCTAATCTTGCTTAGCTGCACAGGACGGGTAGCCGAACATGAAAAAAGTGGGTAGATATATAAGCAAAAAGCATCAATTGCGCACCCCGCTTATGCTTATGTAAACTGATCATGTACTTTAAATAAATTAATGACAAAATGTCAATGTATTGCCACCTCCTTTGGTGTCGGGTTTAAGCAGAAGAGCAATTCAATTGCTAGTTGAATGAGTTTATCACCGATGTGTGAATTCGTGGAGGCGGATTTCCGCCGGAACGGATCCAGGGACAACTACCCAGGGTCCGAGCGACCGAGAGACCAACCCATGTCACAAATAGAAATAGAAATAAATAAAAAACAGATATATAAATGTAGATCAAAAAATTAATCAAGTTTGAATGTTTAATGCAGCAGGTGATTGTGCACCCATGTAGTTGAGTTCCGGAAGAATGAACGTTCCGTATGTTTCAAAGATATCACGCCCAGTTTCAACGTCGGAAAAATAGAACCCGGCCATTACAACCAAATAGGCGAGAATGAGAATAGAACCTTTGAAATAGTTACTCTTTCCCTCGGCATAGATGTATGAGAATAGAAAGACACAGAAAATGACAACCCATAGGTCCCAACGAGGAAACACCAGCGTGAAGACGTACTCATGAATCGGTCCCACGAGTCCGTTTTCAGTGTAGATTGAATAGAGCACAAGGGCCGGGATCTGAAGAAGACAGACCTGTAAAGCATATGCCGACCCAATTTCCATGCTGAGGGCAATATTGCCATGAATAGCAAATGAGATGGCGTTGAGAAATTCAGTGGTATTGGGCACAAGAGCAAACACCGTGATTCCCAGAAACTTCTCGCTGATGGAAAAGTTCTTTAGAACCACATCAACCGTGTCGACCAGGATCTCAGCAATGATCGCATACAGAAGAGTCGCTCCAAGCAGAATGATGGAACTTTTAAGTCGGCTCCAATTCGGAGCATCATGGCCACCGCCTTCTCCAAGTGCCGCAGCATCTGGAGCCACGTCCTCTTTCAAGGCAAGAGGAGCAAGAGGAGCAGATCCAGCATGTGGTGGAGTACTACCAGGCTGAGGTGGCGGTGGTGGTGGTGGTGGTGGGGCAGCCAGAGTAACATGTTTGGGATGTTTACGAATCGAGCCCTGTAGAGATGCCGAAGTATTGCCATGATTAGCGTTTGTGGCAGAAGTGTGAGACTGAGTGGTAGTAATTGTTCCTGTAAATGGAGGCGGAAGAGGAGGAGGAGGAGGAGGAGGTGCTGGCTGGTGAGCGGCATTAGCAGAGTTTGAAATCAGATGCTGAAGGTGTTGATACATTGGCGGCTGCTCAGAAACAGTTGGTGTAGCCCAGATCATAGCGGCATGTGTACGTAAAGTGAACCACAATCCAATGACATACGACACAAATAGCAACACCGCACAAGTAATGCTAAACGGTTGAATCACATTAAGGTAAAAGTCGTTTTCAACTAATGCCAGTTGGTCGAATCGACACTTGCGACATGTGGGAGCATTATAACCAATCTCAATGGCACAAGGAACACATCTCAGCTCATAAGGTCCATAAATCTGGTAAAAGACCGTAGGAGCAAAGGCACCAATAACAGCGAAAACAAGCATAGTAGAACTCACGCCAGCAGAACGGGGATTGTATCTCTGTGTTTTCCGTCGAATAGCACCAGCACACATTGAAGTCCCAGGCAACAGTAAAACTCCCGCAAGAATGCTACCCACTATACTTCCTTCCACAAGATCGCCTTTACCTTGAGAAAGAGCTACTGAATAGAGAAAGACTTCAACAACGGTAGAAAAGAACGCATTGATAGCAGCACCCATTCCCATTGAAGACTGGGCAGAGATTGACGCCACAGCCTGGCCAATGAAATATGCTAATGGGATTATCGACGCCAGACTGAGACTAAACACAACAGCTGGATTGGTAACAAAACTCTGGAAATGTAGCGCCTTGTTTAAAACAAAGTAGTCGAAAATCACAAACAACACTGGCAACATCAGGTTGATAATGATAATGTTTGTACCATCAATCGTATACTTGTAATAGTTCCAGCCCCATGCTCTATAAGTACAGAGAATAATACTAGACGAACGATCAGGCCCGTTATGGTCCGAGAAAAACGACGAAGCCGGCTTGAATGATAATGCTAATGGATGTCTTCGGACATGAGGCACAAGAATCGTCGCCACTCTTGCCATTGGAATCGAGAAAACCCCCAGCCAACAGACAATGGATATTGTATAGAGAATCGGGCAGACCACACTATAGAACCATAGATAAAAGAGAACTCGTCCAATATTCCACTGGCCTCTGCCAAATAAACGTCGCTTGCGTCTAAACTCTCCTGAGCCGGGAGATCGCAGCAGCGGGTGTTCCTCATCATCCGTTTCGCCGGCTGCTGTGGTATGACTAGGTGAGGTGGCGGTGGTGGTGGTGGTGGCGGTAGCATCGACTCCGCTTTCAGTGACATTACTGCTATGATCTCTTCCAGCACTAGTAGGACCAAAGAACAGCCTTCCGTATTCTGCGTCTCCTGCCTGCCATCGTTGATAATCAGCAATGCTAAGACC
Source organism: Sugiyamaella japonica (assembly GCA_030583365.1). Taxonomy (NCBI): domain Eukaryota; kingdom Fungi; phylum Ascomycota; class Dipodascomycetes; order Dipodascales; family Trichomonascaceae; genus Sugiyamaella; species Sugiyamaella japonica. Next base: position 113,983 of record JAJMIG010000006.1, read on the forward strand.
CTCGCCTTCATCTTCATCAAGATAATTCTCGTCTTGAGCCAATTCCACATAATGACCAAATGGAAACCATAGATAAGTACCTAGTTTAAACAACGCCTTGCCATATTCTTGAGCCGAGTCGCTCCAAAAGAACGCTAGACAGAATGCCGACCCCAGTGCACAAGCTATAAACAGAACCGTGCCGAATAATAGCGTCCACAAGACATTTCCCAGCCAAATGGTCCATCGTATGTCTTTACCGGGGGTTGAGTGTAAGTCGCCCTCGGCAATTCGTTGCACAGAACGAACCTTTTTATACACAGCAGGCTTCCAGATACGGATACCAAAAGGATGGGTAGTATTAATAGCGTCTTGACGTTCTCGAAGAGTGAAAGTCTCATTGCTAGCAATACTAGCACCATCTTCATTATCGTCATTACCTTCATCATCAACATCATCATCATCATCATTGACCTCCTCGAGTATATCATCGTCAGAATGATCGTGTCCAACATGATCTCGAATCGTGTTGTCGTGATCCTCGACAATCTCGGTGTCGCCATCAATGGCTTTTCTATCAGGTCTAGCAATTGACTGATCATTTATACTCCGAATGCTATGATCGTCCTTGTGATGATAATGATGATGATGGACACTATGGATGCGATGATGGGGTTGGTAATACTTATGCGGATCTTCACCAAGAAGTTCTCTGGCTGCCTGGTAGGTATTGCCGCCACCGTCGTCATCGGCCAATAAATCCGCTATAAGCTCGCTTTTGCGATGTCTGAGCATCCGTTCATCAGTAATTGGATCTATTCGCGGAGTTCCAACAAGAGCAGTGGTTGAACCGCCACTTTGAACGGATGGAGCATCAGATGTCACACTGGCATCCAGGGCGGAACCAGGGTTTATTGGCAGCACCTTCTGTGGCGGCTGGTGGTCTCTCTGTTCTCTCATCTGGTGTAAATGCTGTTCGCGCTCTGCCTTGATGGTGGCCCTTCTAATTTTCTCCTTGAGTCCGTCGGAATATCCTTCATAATACTCTCGCTCTAGATCTGCCTCCAACTCCTCTTCATCATCTTCAGCGCTGTATTTATATTTCCGTAATGACGAAGATGGGCCGCCACCACCACCTGGGCCTCCAGCACCTCCAATGCTGGCCGATGAGCCCTGAACACCACCACCAATAGAGGTTCGCCATCTCAATTGAGGTCTGAGAGCAGGACTCTGAGGACGAGACGACGGCGGTGGCTGTGAATCTGGGGCGGGTGCCAAAACCTTGGGCTTGAACGAGTGTTTGACACTTCCACCGGATACTGGAGTTCCAGAAGGAGTTGGGGCACCGCTATTAGGAGTACTGGTCGCAGGGCCAAGGGGCACGCCATCCCCTGCCGCTGCTCCTCCACCACTTCCACTTGCGCTCACAGCGTCAGACATTGATCACTCAAGCTGATTTTTCTCGGATTCAGATTCACCTCCCAAAAAAAACTAACTCTTAATAATTAAAGCACGTGGAATTGAGTATGGAAGTGTTTTGATATACCGCCGCAGGATATATACTCTTTCCAGAGCTACAGTCGGCGACGGCGATCCAGGAACCGCGCATCAGCAGCTCTTATCGGAACTGCGAAATAACAAGTGGCGGATTATTTATTATTTGCCTTTGCTCACGCGATCACCCGATCAACTAAGTTTATTAGAGCTCGACTCAATGCCATACGGTTTTTACCTTTCTCTACTGCACTGGTGAGTACTTCCTGCTGGGTACTGCTACCCCTCGCGGTCTTTCAGAGTGGTATCGCACGGCTCTCTCTCTACAGGTGGGCCACCTCGAGGTCGCTCTCTGCATTTCATTCCATTCTTTGGTCTGCATGTCCATCATAGCAATTTGGGTAAGGGTCGGGCGCATGTTAGTACTGCGAGTGCGATAACGGTTTCGATAAGGCTCTCCGTGAAGGAAGTCATGGTTTCGGTTTCATTAGTTGGGATTGCGAGATATAGATACAAGCAGCAACAATCGCTGACCTAATTCTCGGCTCGAGGCCTGGAAAATGGCTAAGGTAGCATGAGAAGCCAGAGATCACGTTACTTCTGTTCTCTAATTTTTGCATTTTTCAATTTGTTCCTGTCATGGGGGATGGTCAAGGCCTGAACCCCGATAACACTGATAGCCGAAATGAGATTAAGATCGCACTTAGCGGCCTAAACGTGTGCTTGCGTCCCGTTAACAGCATGTAACCGATAGCCGGGTTATCATGACGCAAGTAGCAAATTCTTCATGCAAAACGGAGTAGCAGAGGGAGTAGCAGCGACTTTGTCTACTAACCACATATTAGAAAAAGGTAGTTTCTCAAAGTCTACTTTCATATACACGACTTCAGCTCTCATACGCTGACTAACACGGACGACACACCAACCACTTCGTCACCGTTCGTTTACGTTAATTTACAAATTTGTCACCCGTTTCTCGCACATACACAACCACAATGACCAAGATCTTGAAGTTATTAGGAATGATGACTGCGCTGTTTGCTGGCCAGGCTGCTGGTAAGTGACTCAACGAGGCCTATCACGCCAGCTACGTGCTCTCCGCGAAGCGGAGCAACCAGGTCTGGGCGGAGCCCAGCCGCCGGAGGCGAACCAACCCCTAACACCTCTCCCAGCTGCCATCGATAGAACGTCCGTGCCTCTTCCGACATCAGCGACGATTACGACGCCGGCAGCGCCCACTATTGTATACACAACTGTGACTTTACCAGACGGCGCGCTGCAGGCCAACGCTGTCACGTTCACACAGACGTTCAAATCCATGTATGAGACGATCGAAACGCCTCTAGTCGGGTCTATTGGGCTGGGCACCATCAAGGGCGACATTGGTGTTGTCAAGCCCACTAGATACGCGACGGTCGCATCTAGTCAGGAGTGATGGGCATGGCATGGCATGGCATGGTGTATTGTAAAATCATTTATATGAAGCATATTTATTATCTACCAGATAGGTTGAGTTCTCGTACAACAACCAACCACCAACTACGGTGTACATGCAGGGGCTTATCTTTTAACGCCTAATATGCACGCGCATCTTTACATCTTTATATCCCTGTCACTGCTCGCCTATATCTGTTATCGAGGCTGCTGATATAGGTGCATAACTGATCCTGGTACTTTTTGAATTATTAGTTATTAATTACGGCCATTACTATTAAACAACAGTAGTTTTTTTTCCACGGGTGATTGCATTATTTGTTAGCCATGTTCGACAGCTCCTCGCCGCCTATTAAGCAAGAAGAGGAAGAACTACCATCGTCCCAACTACCATTGTCGCCAATCTCAACACTCATTCCCACCGTTCGTCCACTGGATACATTATATTCGGGTCACCCACGACTACCAAGCTATACCAGCAGTAGTGACATGATTGATCATGGCTCTTCGTTATTTGAGACCCGTGCTGGCCTGGATATGAATATGACTTCTCGAGATCATTATGCCAACCGTATTCCTCGCTCTTCTATTACGACCCCAACTACAATACCATCACCCGAATATTCCAATCCGTCTTCTGAGTTCCGTCTGGGCAGGATGATTCTTTCATCTCCTGACAGAACGTATTACCACCAATCTCCAGACTGGTTTACTTCCCCCCCTTCAATTAAGGTCGAGCAGCCAGACTCTTTGGTTAATAGTCAGTTGTCTATGGAGATGTACGATTTGAGACGAGGTGAGGTTTTAAGCAGACAAGAGGCGGATGTGAATAGCGCATGTCGCGAAGGTGGGCATGATGAAGGCGAGCAAGATGAAGACGAAGGCGTGCAAGACGACGACGAAGGTGAGCAGGATGAAGACGAAGGCGAGCAAGACAAAGACGAACACGTGCAACACGAAGGCGGGACAGACAAAGGTGCGAACCACAAAGGTGGATCACACACGGGTACCTCTTCGGGAGACAGTGATGAAGCGTCTTCTCCTATCTATAGTAGCCCTGTCAAGTCGTCAGCCACCATACACTGTCGGCCGTTGAAAAGAGCTCGTGTCCTCCCATCTCAGTCTGAGGCCTCACAGGGTTTGCCCAACTTAATGACTTCCTACGATTCCTCTGTGATGTCGACGACCGAAAAGACAGATGGTCACAGATGGACAAAAGAAGAGGATTCTATAATTACCTACTTAAAAGAAGTCAAGGAGTTTCCCTGGCGGAAGATCGCAGAAATCAGTAACCGTCATACTTGGCAGGCAATCCAGATGAGATATCTTCGGTGCTTAAAAAGCAGACATGCGCCATTCACGGAAGAAGAGGAGCAGAGGCTGGAAACTATCCTCCACAATGATTGGAACTCTCGTTGGAAAAGAGTTAGCTATGAGATGGGTCCTGCGTTTTCTGAAGAAAGAGTCATTCGAAAGTGCTTGGAGATCTTGGGATATGGTGAGTTGTTAACGGATGACGGTCATGACGAGCCTCTTGCTGTCCAGTTAGACACTCCTTTTGGAACGTTTGACATTCCACCGGCGTACAATCCCCTGCCGCCAAGGGCTACAGAGCTTCTGAACAAATGCCGAGTCAGCTTTGAGCATGACCTTGTACAGATGTATACAACTCCCTACATGACAAATGATTGATTGAGTATTGATTGATTCATTATGATTTACGATTTTGACTAAGCGGCATCATTATTAGAGCGTTTAATTTCTGGGAATCAGGTCTGCTTTTATTTATTTAACCAACCATTTTATAGGCAATAAATAGTCTTATTCATATTTTTTTGTCGGTTACAGGCTCTACCCAGACCAAACAAAAACATAGATAGCAAAGATAAATCTCAATTAATGCACTTTCATTCTTCTTTTATAAAGTAACCTTGGACCTGCCCTTACCAGCCTCATGTGCCGTGAATTCGATTTCCTCACGCTCTCCTAAGCCTAGTAGAGTCTTGAATCGCAGACCAACAGGTCTGACAAGTTCCTGGTTCGTGTTCTTCGTCCACAGATTGATTTTAATACCTGCTTTACGAATACTAATAAACGCACCGTTGACTTGCTCGTTATTGAGATCGTCGTTATCAAGAGTTCCACCAATCATGCCCAGTAACACCTTTAACCAAGCATCATCAACTGATATAGATCGACGGCCAGTGCGGTATTGGAACATCCATTTCCCTCCTTTGGAGTTGCGAGGGTCTTCCCATTCGGGGCGTACTCCCTCGCTGAAAAACGAATAATCCGCCTTCATAGGTAGATCAGACACCTTGGGCACAGAATTATAAGCTCCCCAGAATTCCTCTACTGTGGACACCGTCACGACCTTCTTGAGAAGGTTATGCCATTCTTCATTGCCAGTTTGTGGCTTGGTATACCAAAGGGTCCATTGATGGGTTAATGGATGGACAACGTCGAAATTTTCAATCGACTTGAACACCGTGTTGGTGACCGAGTCGTCATCTTCTTCTGTTTCTTTTTCTTTTACGTCGGTTGGTTGTTCCGATTCGGCTGCTGGTTCCTTCGCAACAACAGTCGATCCTGGGTCTTCAACTTTGAGGTCATCAACCTTTTCGGTGACTTCGTCGACAGTAACTTTGTTGGTTTCTAGTTCAGTCATGTTGGATTCTTTTCGATATAAACACAGATCAAGCAATCAATAGGATGCTAGATCTATAGCTAGATAGATATATCTTTGGTATATATTCACAACTTTTCTCTTCGGTATTGACATGTAGTACCTTGAGATTATTTTCAGAAGCCGGGTAAGACAGGCACACACAGCCGTTCACCAGACGGCGCCCCCTGAATATTTATAGAGAGAGTACACGATTTCGCATAGGTGAGATGAAACTGATCAGTTCAAAGATTGCGGACAATATCTACGGACGTAGTAAAACAGCTCGACCTCGTACACAACTAATTGGGTATTCGCCGTTCTTAATCAGCACATGCAGCATACTGGACGTACTGGACCCTGATCAGCTTATGTATGCATCATGCGATGCGCTGAGGGCGCGATTAGTCTACCCCTGGTCGATAATCAATTGCATTAACAGTAAAAGCCAAAGTCACACCTCAAAATGTTCAGTCGCTCACTCGCTGACCTAAATCCAGACACATAACTAATATACATTTTCACTAAATAACCTAACCCAGTATCTACATCCTTATTGACTCTCTAACCGTGAACCTGGGTGTTTATATCCAAACTTGACTATGGGCTCAAGTCTGAGCAAACCCCTGAAAGTGATCTGTGCAGCAGTTCCGGTGCTGTACTCTATTGTTGCAGTAGGAGTGTATAAGTTTCAGACAAGTCTTATTTATCCTAGTAATTTTCCCAGCGATAGCAGAAATACCGTTGATACCCCCGATTTATACGGTATACCTTATGAAGATGTCTCTATCGAAACTTCTGATGGCGAGACTGTTCATACATTCGTGATGATTGTGGGTATAAATGCTTTTGCGACCAGATGGCCGTGACTAACATTACAAACAATATAGCATGACCAAAAAGACCCTTTGTATGTCCCTAAGACGGTTCTCATGCTTGGACCCAATGCTGGCAATATGGGCCATAGTCTTCCATTGGCAAACATCTTTTATAAAGATATGAACTATAATGTGTGAGTATCTTGTGACTGCCTCGTGTGACTACCTCGTGCAACTAACTCGGTTCACAGCGTAATGATCTCATATCGAGGATATGGAAAATCCACTGGCCAACCGTCTGAAAAAGGCATCAAAATAGACTGTGAAGCAGTAGTGGATTATCTGTGTGACCAACCTCAGATTAGAGATAGTTCTCTGGTTCTGTACGGCCGTAGTTTAGGTGGTGCGGTCTCTATTTATATGGCCTCTCTAGCCAAAAGCTCTCTGCTTGTCAAAGGTCTCGTGCTGGAGAATACCTTTCTGTCAATTGTCAAGCTAATTCCCATTTTATTCCCGTTTCTATCTCCTTTATCTTTCCTATGCACCGAAAAATGGCATTCGGAACAAATAATCGACACTCTACCAACATCTCTTCCAATGTTATTCCTCTCTGGCAGTCAGGATGAACTGGTCCCTCCAGAACATATCAAAGAGCTCTATGAAAAGTCCCGATCCACCGTAAAGCTTCTTAAATTGTACTCGAAAGGAACTCATAACGATACCTGTATGCAAGAAGGATACTGGGAAGATGTATACAACTTTATCCATGATAATGTCGAGCCTGTTGAACGGTAAAAAGATGGAAATGCATATCCCGCTCCTACAAGCGAAAGACAAAAATACGTAAATGCAATATTAATATATGTCATACAGAATTATATCTCCTTCTTTCTAGTAGCCTGCTGTTCTAACACATCATCTACAGTGATTCCTGATCGTTCACACATGGATTGGAATGCGCTGCCCTTCAGATTGATTAAACTGGTTGGAGTATCAAACTCGGCTACCTCTCCCTGGTCAAGCACAAGAATCCTATCGTAGGCTAGAATGGTATTAAGACGATGTGCAATGCAAAGAATAGTACAATGGCTAAACTCGTTGACAATGGTAGTCTGGATGCGATGATCGGTCTGGAAATCTACAGACGATGTAGCCTCGTCTAGGATCAGAATCTGCGACTTACGAACAAGAGCTCGAGCAAGTGCCAGTAATTGTCGCTCTCCCAAACTGAAATTGGTACCTTCGTCATCGACAACAGTATCCAAATGGAACTTCACTTTGTCAATACTAAGAGTACCTTGTTTTAGACCTTCTAGGTCTTTACTTTCAATCAACCACGACCTTCTAAGAGCATCCCATAATTCAACGTCATCGCAGGTTCCAAATGGATCAATATTGGATCGAATAGTACCTTGGAAGAGAACTGGGTCTTGTGGAATAATAGAGAGCTTCATACGGAGTTCGTTAAGACCCAAGGTAGAAATGTTCAATGCATCAATCTCAATTGAGCCACCAGTCAATTCGGCAAGTCGATAAAGTGCCACCATGATAGAACTCTTACCAGCACCAGTACGACCACAAATACCTATTTTCTCGCCACCTTTAATTGAAAGGTTGATATTTCTAAGCACTGGTGGCAGACCTGGCTGATATGCCATGGTCATGTTTTTAAATTCAATGTTGCCTTTAGCCGGCCAACTAGGATCAGGCTTAGTCGACTCGATATGAAATGGTGCTTCTTGAGGCAACTCGGTCGCATAGTGATAGACCCGTTCGACAGAGTTCATATTATTTTCCACAGACGCCAACTGCCGAACTATCATGGACATCATATTGATTGTCTGTAAGAGCGAAGAAAGAACCAAACCAACCGACGACGGGCTAATAGAAAACTGGCCCGTAACACAGAGCATGGTCGTTACAAACGTCAAGCCAGCGCCAACCAAATCTAATCGTAATGCCAACCAACGTTGATTGGCAATAGTAAGGAAATAAGGAGCATTCATTCCATCAATGGTCTGTTCGCTCTTCTTGACAAAGCGTTCCTGGTTATTATAAGATTTGATTGTTGAACATCCACTCAGAGACTCGGCAAAATGACTGAACATTACAGATCGGCCTAAAGATTCCATACGTTTGACCTCACGAGCAGAAGCTCTGTAAAACTTGGCAGCCGCGAAAAAGAAAAACATTAATCCCACCAGTGCAATTGCAAAGTAAGGTAAGTAGATAATAACAAGAATAAACGCACCTCCAACACTGGAAATTGACATGAGCAAAAGACGAGTCTGATCACTCATCTCGTTATCGACAGTATCGGTATCTTTGGTGAATCTGTTGAGGATTCTACCCAAAGGTGAAGTGTCGAAAAATGACATTGGAGCATGGAGAACTCGGTTCACACCCTGAACATGTAATTTCAAAGAGGTCAAGTTGATAATGTGGGTAACAAGGTAGAAGAACAAGAACGAGAATACCGCACTTAGAATACCGAACATGACGAAAATCCCAATATAGAACCCTTCTGTTCTGCCCTTGAACTTGCCTTCGGTCCAAAATGATAGCCAAGTATTAGTGAACAGCTGACAAAATGAACTTAGAATCATGGTAGCAATGAGCAGGGGTAAAATACCGTATGAAATGAACCCACCACCCAGTTTAAAGAAAGCCATGTAGGTCTTCAGGGGAACCGAGTCCGAAGCTTTATCTTCAGCCTGCATCAAAGCGCCCAGCTTTTTTTTATCTGTTTCACTGAGGGCTTTCGGATTTTTGGAAGCAATTTTCTTGATTATCTCGACCTCCTGCTCTTCAATCTCTTCTTCCTCTTCTTCGGCCTTTTCATCATCAGAATCAGACTGATGTCCATAAGTAAGAAGGTTGTTAAATTCCGGAACAGTTTCTTTCAACTCTTCAACACTTCCACTGTATGTTTTGCCCGAATTATCAAGGAAAATGACTCTATCAGCATATTGTAACATGGACAATTGATGTGTAGCAAGCATTCTCGTCTTGTTTTTAAGCAATCCGCAAATACAGTGGTCAATAATGTGTCTACCGACGTGAGCGTCAACGGCGCTAAGAACGTCATCTAATAGAATAATGTCTGCATTCCAATATACTGCTCTAGCAAGGTTGATTCTAGCTTTTTGTCCTCCGGAAATAGTGATACCTCGCTCTCCTACTTCAGTCTCGTCTCCAGCAGGCAAGATTTCCAAATCTCTATCAAGGGAACAAGCGAAAATGACCTGCTTATACCACTCTTCATCAAATGGTTTACCAAACGTAATATTTTCTTTGACTGTAGCGTTCTGGACCCATTGTTGACCACAAAACACCAGCTCTCCGTTCAGCGACACAGAACCATCAAGTATTTTCATACCACCAGCAATAGCGGATAGTAATGACGATTTGCCCGATCCAATAGTACCAGTGACAATGACAAATTCTCCGTTACTAACAGAAAGATTGAGATCATTGAATCCTTCGAACTGCTCAACTTGAGAGTCCTCCTGGTCTTTTTCGACAATGTCATTCGGAACAGCCTCAATCCGTTCCACGATACCTGGAGCAGGCAGTTCATGAACACTCGTAGCATGGGCGTTTGTAGATTCCGAAGGAGTGAGAGCATTGTCGTTCGCTTCATGAACATGCTTGTCTTGCTTCTCTTGTGCATCATATTTATCAGGAGACGAGGATGATCCACCTTCATCGGCTTTGTTCTCGTCATCTTCGACGTCGTCTTCCTTCTCCCATACAAAACTACCATCTTTGACTATAATGGCATCTTTTTGCGCTTCATTGTACTGTAGATACATGTCAGCTTCATCAGCGGATAATAAATCTTGAATACGCTGGAGAGCAAGATGGGAATCAAAACCAGCCATAATAGCTAATGGCAAAAACATCAAGGGCATGCGAGTAATGTTAAAAGTAGTCAAACTGGAGAATACAGTAGCCGGATTCAAACGTCCTCCGGTGCCTGATAAAGTGACAAAGGACACTAGACCTGCTAAAGTCGGAGCCGACACAAACAGAGCATTCAGAAGATTTCTGGCGGTGTGCATGATCTTGATCCGGTGCATCTCGTCAGTACGCACGTCAGCCACTTTGGACTCGTATGCCTCTTCCCATGAATAAAACTTTATAATCTTCATAGACTGGAGAATTTCTCTCATTATGGACACTCGAACATCAGTGATTTTATTCACCTTTTTACGAATGTTGCCCAACACTTTTGCCATGAAAGTGACAATGAAGAAACAAACAAACAGTAGCGCGAAACCCACAAGACCAGAGGCACCGATATTTGTCAAAACAATGACAATACAGATGATTATGGACACGGGGAAGGTCCAAGCAAAGTGAATCCATTGGCAAGCGAAATCTATACGATGGCAATCGGTGGACATTAGATTGGTCAACTTACCATTGGTGTAGGTGATACGAGCCTTTCCTGATAGTTTTAAAGACTTTTCGTAGATAGCCTGACTGAGAACAGATCTTGCCTGAGCACCAGTCATCATGGCACGAAAGAAAAAGATATTAAGAAAAAACGAATTCACACAGAACAGTAGCACGATACCAATGGCATAGCCGACACCAACACCAGTAGACACTGATGGATCGACCTCGCGTACCATAGTATAGGCAATCAGTTTTTTGCTCAACAGTGGTGTAAAAGCCTGGGCACAGTCACTGATAATTTTATAAGCACCAGCCGACCACCACTGATAAAAAAAAGTGCTATTCAACGCCCACAATACTGCGAATTTGGGCAATGGTACGTTTGCAATCTCATGTTCAGCAAGACCCTTTTCTCTAGCGGCATTCTGTGCCTTTTGTCTATGTGATTCTAAATATCCATCGAATGTTTCATATAACGCCTTTGCAGAGACAGAGGTGCCTTCAACCGTCCACAGATCCTGTTCCACCAGATCTCGTAGATATCCAGTCTAGAGCAATGTTAGTGAAGTTCTCATCATAGTATTATTTACAGAAATACCTTTAAAACTGGATAGATCCACTGGAATGTGAACCTGCTGAAGACCGATGCCGTTGGCTCGGGATACGGCAGTCGCTCGGTTGGGATTGGGGGGATCTTACGACCCACAAACGGTGTCAGCATAGTGAATTTGCCTTTGGTCTTTGCTTTGATTTGGGGTTGGTTGCTCGACAACGACGATGACGATGCCGACAACATTCTGGATGATTGTGAGCTGACGACCACTGTATCAGAGTCAGCTATCTTTTGTGGATCACTCTGGCCACTAGCAGAAGCCATGTTTGAAACGACAGTCAAATTAAACCAACGAACACTAGACTATCAACATAAATAGGATCCCCCCCAGGGGCCCTGGGATCATCTGAAATATATATATATATATATATATCATCGGCATCCCGCCCGTTATGTCGGCATGAACTGCGACGCCCGGAGTCCGACGAGAGCTGGCGTACTAAAACAGATAGACTGGTACCTTAGTTTCGGTCGATCTGGAGCAACGATGTATGCCACCCAAAAACCAGTGGCGAATTGCCTATTTCAAAGTACATTCTGGAATCTCACACATGCAATCTTAAGAGATAAGCTTTCCAGCAGGAGAGCCCACGGCATTGATTCGCAAGTCCGAAGTTTTCCAGGCTAGAGCTCAACAGGTGCGTCACACTGGCATTAGCACAACTAAGTGAAACCAAGTGGAGTAACATGAAGTGAAGTCAAGTAAGGTGAAATGGAAGAAAGACCTATATAATTCACACGGCAATACCTATCTTGCGGCGTTGACAGAATCAATCTTATCAGTAGTAATCTTTGTCATACGGCGTCAAGATCAACACCATTAACGGGAGCTGATCTGTACATTGCATCAAGAAATATCGACCATGGAAAAATAGTAGAATGATGTACACTGCCGTCTGTGGAAGCAAATTATATGATAGATAACAAGCCATGCTATTAATATAATATGGTTCTGTGAGTCTGCTGGTGGGAACGGAGCCGTTGACGGGATCTCATAGGAATCCCGATTGGCGAAATGTGGAGTGGGCTGGTCTTGATCCAACGGAGAGCGGAATAGATATTGCACGACGAAGAATCACAGCAAATCGTGAGCACTGTATTCGCTGTAATAGTCTCTTTCTGGCAGAATGTTAGCTTTAGTCGTACCCTAGTGAAATACGAAGTGGTCCAATATCATGGACTGCAGTAATTGTCATAACTGAATTAGGTTGTTGCAACCATTCTTGCGCGCTCTTTTTTTGCCCCTGAGATCCGAGTACCGTGCGGTGAGACTGGCATTCCAACTCAGTTACCCACCAGGTAGCCAAGCTGTTAGCTTTCACTATTTCAGGTCAATTCCTCAGGTGCCCTCCACGATTGGAGATACGAAGATCGGAGAAACGAGCGTGCCGCCGTCGCCCGCGCTAGGCAGGGATCGGCCGAGCTCCTGAATCAGGGGTAAACGTGGGTAGCACACCGCTCACTATCAACTTCAAGCGTCCCCCAGATGTTCGCCACTTATTCAGCTGCGCTGCCCTGTCAGGTCTGTGTGCATGTCCATACTTATATTTCTAATATAGGACTATCAAGATCATGTTGTGCTGACATTGTATACCATAGGAATGTGTGCTCAGATAGCAGCAGCCTCTCTTAAACGCAGACTCTCCTGTTATGTTCATACTCGAGCGTAGCGAGCAACGGGTCCGGGCAGCGCCCGGCCGCCGGAGGCAAACAAGGTATATCCATGTCTCCATGTCTCGGTTACCCATACATGAATGGGAAACAGTCAGAACGTACTGCACAAGAGCTGATGCTGCACACGTCCCATGTGAAAAGTTATTGTAGGACCCGTGTGAGGAGATTTTCTCCTAAATGGGGCACATGGCCCAGATATGCACTTCTGAGTACTTCATTTCCGTAGTATCTGACATGTGATATTGGATACACTACTGCTATTCCGTGATAATGTCGACCTTGATATTATCAGGGCGAAACCTATCAAATTCCCCCGCCAAGTTACTGCACATTCGAGAGCCGAACCCTGCCTCGGCACCTTCTGCCTGCTCCAATACCACATTCAATGCCACAATCATACTGCTATCAGAATGCCCTACCTACGTTGTCTCATGTCACTCCAGACGGCGGATTCTTTTTATCGTCGGTACCTTCGATTCGGTCAGTTTCCCAGACAAGCTCTGGTAGCGTGCCCGCACAGCCACTGTTCAACAATGATATAGGCACAGGTGAATAGTCTCTCATTTCCAGCTATCTTGATGAGACCGACCAGCTCCCAGGACCTCTCGATAACATGAAACGGACCCCCAGGAACGAACCATATCAACACAGCAGCTTGGCACGGAACGCAGACGTATATTGTGCACTGCTGAAGACAGAAAGCTGCTAGTTGCCTTCATACAAGAAAGAAACCTCAGCTGGAAAGAGATAGTCCCACATTTCCACGGTCGATTAGTAAAATCGCTGCAACACCAGTACGAGATTCTGAAACGATCTTTGCTACAGTCGTGGACCGAACCAGATCTGTAGGCACTCAAAGTTTCTGTTAACCAATATGACTCTGATAAGTGAATAGTTATTTCCAAGCAGCTGGGCAACAAGTATTCACCCCAGCAATGTCATGACCAGTTTAAACGGATTTCCAGATGTGGTACAAAGTTAACTGGTCAAGTGCTGCTGGACACTGCTCCAGCTGTTCAACGTCTTTCCCCGTCACAGAAACAGTCGGAATCAACCCGTTAATGAATAGTATTGGCGCTCTTACATCTGCTATCCAGCAAGTCCATATAATAAAATCTCTGAAACTGTACAGGTAACCAAACGCGTCGCAGAACGAGGCCATTACCCCTGACACGGCTGATGATACGTTGCCTTGGAAACGGTTATGAATATACCTTTTACGGATCGGATGCGGCTGTCCACCCTTGATAGATATATAAAAATAAACAACACTTACACTGATAGAGATCCAGTGGCCACTAACAGAACGTGAACATATAGAAGTGGTACTTCATAAATCAATACCACCGTTCCATGTCGACAACCACTGCTAAACGAGGAGGTAGTAATTCTGCTAGTTCGGTAGTCAGCTCGGGGTCTACAGCTGCTACTTCTCCCATGCCTTCTCAGGATCCGCTTACTGAGAGCCGGAAACGCCAGACCAAGCGTGATGAAGCTATCCGGCGGAAACTAGAAAATGAAATCAATAAGCGCCGTAATCAGGTTGGCAAAACCAGGGCTCCTAGACGTCGTCCTGCCGGTAGCGTCTTGGCCTTGAAACCTTCTCCTCCGTTGACTATGAAATTCTCTACCCCTATCCACGAAGCAGCTCAGTTCATGTCTGCCAAACGTGAAAACTGTGTGCTGGTGCTGGATAATGATGAAAGTATCTGTGGCATTTTCACGGCAAAGGATCTGGCGTTCAAAATAGTTGGGTCTGGATTAGACGCCAAATCGGCTACCATTGAACAGATCATGACCAAGAACCCGCTCTGTGCCAATACTGATACATCTGCGACTGATGCTCTGAATCTCATGGTCAGCCGTGGATTCCGCCATTTGCCCGTAATGGATGAAAACCAGGATATTGTTGGTGTTCTGGATATTACCAAATGCTTCTTTGAAGCCATGGAGAAGCTGGAGCGAGCCTATCAATCATCCAGAAAGCTCCATGATGCTCTGGAAGGCGTGCAATCGGAACTGGGATCTTCTCAGCCTGCACAGATTATCAGTTATGTTGAAGCACTCAAGCAACAAACAGAGGGTCCCGATCTCGAATCGATCTTGGATGGAAGCGCTCCTCCAGTATATGTGGATGTCAAGACAAATGTTGCCGATGCCGCGGCGGTAATGAAAGAAAACAGGACCACGGCCGTGCTGGTAACCGATCAGAATAGCATCACAGGAATCTTCACCAGTAAAGATGTGGTGCTACGAGTCATTGCTGCTGGATTGGATCCAAAAACGTGCAGTGTAGTTCGAGTCATGACTCCTCAGCCCGACTTTGCGCCCAAATCCATGACCATCCAGGCAGCCCTGCGCAAAATGCATGAGGGCCATTATCTGAACTTGCCAGTAATGGGCGATGATAATGAAGTGGCCGGTATTGTTGATGTATTGAAGCTGACATATGCCACTTTAGAACAAATCAATAATATGAATGGTGCCAGTGGTGCTGGTGGGGCCAGTGATGGGTCCGAAGGTCCTGTTTGGAATCGATTCTGGATGTCGTTGGATAATGATTCCGAGTCGATCCATTCTGATTCTCATAGCAATCGACCAACTACACCAATGGGAGGCAGAAGACGATCTGGCCAGCAAGTGCCCGAATCTGGTCAGTCTCTGCCTCCATCGTCACCACCGGAGATCTCGCAATCTGAATTGGCCCAATTCAACATTACCGAACCGGGTCCAAATGACTCTATATCTCGTATGGGAGCTTCGAGACCACTTGTTCTTGGTACTGATGATGACTTGTTGCTGGCACCATTTCCGTTCAAATTCAAGTCGCCTAGTGGCCGGGTCCACCGCGTGACTGTATCGGCTGAGAACGGCATTTCATATCTCCGTCAGGCGATTATTGATAAATTCACTGAATCAGAAGTGGCATCAGTTGGTGGGCCCGGGTTGGTTGAAGATGACAGACTGGTGCAGATTGGATTTGCTGTGAGTTATATCGACGATGAAGGGGACGCCGTTGCTATCACGACCACCCAAGATCTCATAGATGCAATCAACATTTCAAGATTATGTGGGTTCGACAAGGCCGACTTGTATATTCACCATCCTGATTCACAGGTAGAACCATTGAAGAGTAATAACGCTGGTCCAGGTCGAAAATCCAGACAATCCTTGAGCGGTAGTCCTTCAGATTCCAAAGAGGAAGACATCCCTCGCTCAAAACGTAAAATGTCCAATACCCATAACAAGGCGAGTTCTGATATTATTCCTGGTGTACCGAATGAGCTTCTTCTCCCTGGCGCTATAGTCACCTTGGCTATTTCTATTGTTTTAGTTTTCACTTTTTCCAAACGATAGTTACATCGTTAAAGATAATATGATTAGCTGCGTGATGGCCTTAAAGCAATAAACCGAGGAGCAATATTTATATTATACACTTTATAGTGAAGTAAAAACTATATACAGAAGTAGAAAAGGAGCGTACGTGCTATGAATTCAACGCACCTTGTAATAGCTCTTCTTGTCTCGCTTTCTCGGCCTTTTTGGCATCGGCAAGCGCCTGCTTGAACTTGAGCTTTCTAGTCCTCTTCTCGGCGATAGAATCTCGGATTGTGACATTAAGACCCTTGAAATCCTCGGGATCTAAATAAATAGCCTCGGGCTGGTTCTCATCAAAACGACAGCCAGCCACTTTTGTGATTAGATATTCCCTGACATCGCCAATTGTATGTACTTTTGAAAGAAAAGCATCGGGGATTATCACACCCAATTGACGAGAAACTTCTTTGGTGTAGCTAAATCTAGAGCTTAGGTCGTCCAGATTCTGATCGATCCATGAAGATGCTGGGGATGACTCAGAGTCGGAGGCTCTGAAATGCTGGTTGTATGCGGATTGAAGAACCTGATCCACTTGCTCTTCAGTAAGCTCAGGAGCGGTGACCTTTAGCGGCCAGGCGTTGACCGAGAATCCATTTCTCTCTGTAGCCCACGAGTCATCTTTGGCAGGTGCACCAATCACTCTCAATTTAACTGCTTTTTGCTTACTAGCTTCCGACTCTCCAGACTCTATATTTTTCATAACATCTTTTGTGGTCTTCTGGGTTGGTTTTGGCGATTCCTCTTTGACTCCAGCTTTACGGAAGAAATCAAACAGATCTGATCTTGCACTCGACGATGACAATTGACGACGAAACTGTAGTAAGCCTAAAGTTGGAGCTATCGTTTGAGATATATATTTAACTGACAACATTCTGGATGGTTGATAGAGAGATAGAGAGGTAGACAGATCTTAATTTTTCAGATGGGGCAAGGGCGTCTAATGGTCAGTACAATATACGGTATGCGTTTAAAGGTCTGTATTGAATAATAATAGCAGTGAGCTGGAGAGTACTGTGAGTTTGAGTAGCTGTAAGCTTGAGTAGGTTCAAGACTTACGTCGTTGCTCAAAGGTCCCTTGATGGGCCAGTTATTCTCTGTGGATTTGAAATGGTATATCCAAGTGTGTTTATGCCTTTGGATCATTTTTACCTGGCTTGCGTATACTCTGTAATAAAACTACAGAGACCAGAGTCTGGCAGACAACGACTGAGTTTTGAGATGGGCATAGTCTAAATCGTGTACATTAATTCAGGAACCTTGACCTCGAGAGATTAGTCGACCTAGAGAAACAGGTACCCCTAAAAACACCTGTTCGAGGCAAATGCCCTTGCCCTCTGATAACCGATTATGCAGGGACAACGGTCATCACAACTCATTAAGCAAAGCATCAAGTGTTTGTAGAGCCTGGGGGTATGATAACACATGGACATTTACTAAAGTTCACACAGAGTATACAAATAAAAATCTGTCACGCATGTCTCGTCTTTTTTGTCGTGATCACGGTGACGATGACTTTAGATATAGAGGTGCATATACGCTTAATCGGCATTGAGTATCATTTAACATCTCAATGATCCCAATACCGTTCTGCTCTACCTTTATCGGGCATTTCTGGCACCCCGCATTGTAAGAAATATATATTATAATGAAGGAATTCATGCAACTTCATGTAACTTTTCAGTCTTTTCTGCTTCTTCTTTTTCACTGGCCGCCCCCTGGTAAAAGGTCAACGGAAAAACATCCACCAAATCAAAAAGAAAAAGATAAGAGCAACTCCTACTACAGGAATGTACTGCCTGATAAGAGCCTCAATATTAATTCGTCGCGCGGCCCGTCGATACTTTTTGGATTCGGTTCTTAGCGACGAGGACAGATCAGACATTTTATCTAAAGAGTCACCTCGGTAAAGCAGATCCTCGATATTCTTGGTCATGACCTTGGTCACATCCTGCAATTCCGCATTGAGTTTATCAATGTTCTGAGTGGCTCGAGCGTCTTGATAGACGCGTTTGGTTTTCTGAATGAAGTTATCAAACTGAACAAATGCATAAGGGCGTAGGCCCTGGCGAAGGGCTTCCTGCCCGTAAGAAGTGGAAAACTCCTTGTCAAGTTCTTCCAAGTACGAGAATGCAAGTCTTCTAGGATATGAATGTTCAGCTATACATAAATAGATGATTTCGTTGGCCACCAGGTAATGAATCGTGTAACTCCCACTCTCAATGCTAGCCCGCTGTTCGGAATTTTCATTGATTTTTCGAATAATCACCTTGATCTGCTTCTTCTGTTCACTTAACTTAGAGCCATCTTCTTCTTCATCAACCGAAGCTGTTAATGGTAAGCCTATTGTGTCGTTAGTTGGGTCCTAATTCAAATCAATCAATCAATCAATCACTCACCATCATGCCTACGAGCAATAAAAGTAGATAAGACCATTTTCATTGATCTATAATCCTCGACTCTTGATATAACGACACAGTTGAGAAAACAAAATGGGTCGAGCTCGATGGAACTGGCGCTGAGTTGAGCTGAATGTAACTGTGAGGTGTTCTTCACTGCATAGACTTAGGCATAGGTAAATATATCTGAACACTGTGTACACCGGGGCAAGGGTGGACAGAGGTTTACCGCGATATAGCAATAGTACCGAAAGACAATTAAAAAGATGGGCCACTCACAGGTCCCTGCATGAAACAGACTCACCTTAGATGCTAACAAATAAACTTACCAAGAATAGTTCTCCTCGAAATAATCCACTCTGACGGCTGAATTTAACAGTTCAACTGATACAGTGCTGCGTACATCGTCAGACATGGAGCTTGGTCCACATGTAACAAATGCAAGATTACCTGTTTTCGCCACAGACATTTCATTAGATATTATTTGGGGAATGTCTGGTCTGTAATGGTGGAAACTGATTTTATGAGCACTTACAGGTTGCGTGGTGGCTGACGGTGTTAGCACATGATCACTTTTCTGACTGCTCTGCGTGGAGTCGCCAGCAGCAGAAGACCTTGTAATATAAATGTCTATTTCATTGAGGACGCTCTGTCGATGTAGTTTGTCCATTTCCTTGACAAACCATTCAAATGGATGCTCGTTCGGGATAATCCAAACTAGTTTCGTCTTCCAGTGTCCTTTGCTGGCCATCATTGTCTGATATAATGCTGCAATGCCTATTCCACCCGCTATGTATACAATCGTATTGTAATGATCCAGACGCAAAGAAGAGCCATAGGGACCTTCGACAGTAACCGACATTTTGCACGATTTGGTG
The DNA here is from genome assembly GCA_030583365.1 of Sugiyamaella japonica. Lineage (NCBI taxonomy): Eukaryota > Fungi > Ascomycota > Dipodascomycetes > Dipodascales > Trichomonascaceae > Sugiyamaella > Sugiyamaella japonica. Next base: position 133,716 of record JAJMIG010000006.1, read on the forward strand.
GGCGTACTGTTTAGTATCTCCCAGAGTAGAGCGGTAATGCCATTCTTCACACTAGCATAGACAACCATATGCTCAGTATCATAATCAGCCACGGTAAATGGGTGAGATTGCCAAAACATATCGTATCGCAGAACGCATATAAATACAAACGTTCCCGGAAACGGTTTCCATTGCCCCTTGCGCCTCTTGAGTTTGAACCGAATTGTTTGACCGCCTTGGCAAAGTTCCATGTCAGCTCCAACAATTCCGCCAGATCTTATTATACGATATATTCGAACTAACCTATCATAACTCCAGATGGCTATTGTGGAGTAGACGAATTCATATCCGCTATGCGGTCGAGATATATGCCACCAAATACTAGGTATAATTAATACCACCAGGCAGGTATGAAGAATGAGAAACCACTCATAGCTTCGAACTCTGAAGACTCTCACCGATTGTATAAAAATCAGGGCCATTAGAAACATGGCGGCCACTCCCCACTGGAAGTAAGCCCTTTTCCAGGAAATCGTATATGCGTGCTTTAGGGCTTGGTGAATAGATTCAATGATTCCATGAAAAATAGCCAAAAACACCACTACTCGGCCAATCCATTTGTGAAACACATTGAATGTATCGATCTTCCAACCAGTAAAATAGAGAAGAAAGTTGTTCCGTCTTCCAAAGAGGGTTAAGAGATTCAATTGTGCTAAGACCATCAATCCAGTTCGGTTTCCAAGAAATTTAGTCACCTGCTGGTTAACTGTCGGCATGCTATAGTTGGGCAGCACAATTTCATAGTTGAGACACAAAAGAACAATGGTCAAGAAACAATAGCCTATCAATATTAGCGATTGTGATCTTGTTGGGATTGCGACAAGAATGCCGCAGAGTTTGCGAGGTTTCGAGTGGTGATAGCTGCCAAATGGGGGCAGTAGCAGCTGCTGACGGATTTTCCTGGCCAGGGGAAAGTCGCATTTAGATAATATTCGAGGAATGTATTTGAAAGAAATGTTTGAAATGGCACTCAACGACACCAGAAGTGCAAAGTATCCGAGTGTGATACAGGAATATTTTTCCGCCTTCTTGACATCATTTAATCTTACACTTCGAACATAAAAGTTGTGTTGAGTTAAGTTATTGGGTAGAATGAAACCGTTGAGGTTGGTCGTTTCTCCTTGATAAGGTGGAAGATATGGAGCATTTTCGACATACTCAGTGATGTTGCCAGCAAACTTTGGACATCTTCTCTTCAGTCTTCTTATAGCTGCGTCTAGGAGCGGTGTATTTGGGCTATTAAGTACAATACATCCAATGACGGTTTTTAAATAAGCTTCGTTTTTGCAGAGGCATTTTTGCAATCTATCATGAGAAGTTTGGGAAGAAGGTTGGCAGTCAAAATCAAACTCTTCGGCCGAGGCCATACAGGGATCCCCATATCGATCGTGTATAAATGCATAAGACAAGCTGAAAAGTAGTGCTAGTATCAGGGTATGTAATATGGGTTTCATTGGAGATTGGGGGACTAAACAAAAGCATGCATAAAATCGGCCATATTTATTTACTTGTCTATTATCTTAGAGATAAAAAGAGTCGGCTCTATCTGCATCTATTTTAGGGTCTATTGTTTATACTATCTACATAAAGTATGTAAGATGCAATTGTTTGTGGGAAGTTATGGAGGTGTTATCTGGTAAAATCGACTGGATATAGAAAGAGATATATACACGATTAAAACGGAGGAGATATTGAAGCAAACAATGAGCCTACAGCCCTGTCAATGTAGGAACAACAGGTTATCAACTGTTGAGCAAGAGGAAGTGGTATATTTGGAATCAGTTGCATGAATTTGATTTACATGGTGCTATATTAATGCCCGGGTGTGGGGAACAGCATCCACCCTCTAACTGCACACTTACTAGAATAAGCGTGAAATTTATAGAGACTCAGCTAGGAAAATAATAAGCGGTCTAATCGAAAGGAAAGCGAAGGATGACGGCGAGCAGAGAGAGCACTCTTTTTGTTCACTGCAGAATCCAGCTGTACAACCATGCCAATTACATTTACTTTATACATTACATACGATTGATTAGTCAACTAAAGGTTGTACGGTGTGGTAGGCTGAAATTATAGGCAATAAATATTGTGTTTGTTTGTCTTTTCAGCGGATCATGGTGATGAGTGATGATGGCGGTGGATGGTGCATTATCGGCCCACGGAGCCGTTTCAAATGTGGGGGCATGTTGGGGGTGTATTTGGGGGTTGGGGGTTATTCGATCACGTAAAATCACACACCCATCACCATCGCACTTGTCTTTCCTTCAAATTATCAGCGAATTAATTCAAATCTACAATGGCTTCTGTTGATGTTATTGTAGTTGGGGCTGGTATCAGCGGTATCTCTGCTGCTGGAGAATTGGTAAAAAACGGTTTGAATGTCTTGGTTTTAGAAGGTCGAGACAGACTTGGAGGACGACTGTTTACCGACCGAAAGTCTGGCTCAGGACCTTATGAATTGGGCTGCAGCTGGCTTCATGAGTCTGTTGACAATCCGCTACTGAAAATTGCCCTGGACAATGGTATCAAGGTCACATATGATGATGGTAATATTGCCTTTTATGATACCAATGGACCTTTAGATGGCGGTAAAGAATTAGGGCCTGCTGCTGGAGACTTTAATGCTTTTGCTGCTATATATTTTACAGATCATAGCGAGGATATTTCCTATAAGGATCTGATTGATTTGTTCTTGAAACAGCATCCAACGCTCACAAGCGTACAAAAGGAAGAACTTCCTGCTGTTCTAGGATTTCCTCAGATCGGCAAAGGACTTGAATTGGGCCAACTGTCCGGCAAATTGGCGCTCACTGGGGGCGGTAAGGGACGTGACTTGGCTGTATCTGATGGATATGATCAAATCTATAATGTTCTAAAGAAACCGGTAGATGCGGATCGCATTCTACTGAATACTGCTGTGAACAAGATTGAGACTGACGAGGATCAGTCGATTGTCAAAGTTTACACAGCCTCTGGCACCGTCTACACTGCGAAATACGTGATTGTTAGTGCTCCTTTAGGCGTCCTTAAACATGGAGACATAAAGTTTTCTCCTCAATTGCCCTCTGCTGTGACTGAATCTATTGAAGCAGGCAGTGTTGGCAATACTGGCAAGGTTTACTTTGAATTCGACGAGGTGTTCTGGCCTGCTGATGCTGACAAGTTCCTATATGCTGGGAAACCATATCCTCAAGTGATTTCCAACTGGTTCAAGTATAATGGAGAAAAGAAGCACCCGGGCCTTTATATTATTACTCCACCTCCTCTGACGGAAAAGCTAGAAAACGACCATACCCTGGCCTTTGAGGCACTCAAGCCTGTGCTGGAAGCTCTTCGTGTTGACGGGAGCAAGTCAGTACCCACTCCCACACGTGTAACAACGTCCAAATGGTCTGTTGATACTTTTTCCCGAGGTTCTTACTCGACTTATTCAGTAGGCTATGACTTGAATAAGGCTGTGGATGCCTTCGAGGCTGGTGCTGGTCGAGTGAGATTTGCTGGCGAGCACACTATCTTACGAGGAGCCACTTTCGCACATGGAGCTTATCGTAGCGGTATTCGCGAGGCATCCTTTATCCTTAAACAGATAAAGACTAAGATCTAGAGATATAGAATGATTTACTGTATAATATAGAGCTGCTATCTATTGAAGTAACTCGCATGTAAAGTGGGCCGCGGATCAGCCGGCGGGACACCATGCTTATCTCGATAAGGATTAATTATATTTATCTATCGAAAATTTTTATAATTTTTTTTGTTGTTGATTCCTCTATTCATAGCTCTATTTGTCTATACACAATGACAATTGACGGTAATTTTGACCAGTTCCTAGCAGAACTTCCCAAGTGCGAACATCATGTTCATCTGGAAGGAACTCTAAGTCCCGAGCTGTTTTTTAAGCTTGTCGAGCGTAATAAGATGGATCTCCCTAAAGAGTACCCGCCCACTGTTGAAGCTCTTTATGACCGTTATTCGAGATTCGTAGATCTCCAGGACTTTCTCGATCACTACTATACAGGAATGACAGTGCTTATTCACCAGAAGGATTTCGAGGATCTGGCCTATAACTACTTTGCCAAAGCTCATAAAGACGGAGTTCATCATTCAGAGGTATTCTTTGATCCTCAGGCCCATACAGAGCGGGGTATCAAGTTGGCAGACATTGTTTCAGGTATTACTCAAGCTCGTAAGAGAGCAGAAGCCGATTTCGGTATTTCCACAAAACTGATTATGTGCTTTCTGAGACATGCTCCTTCATCAGAAGCTGCAACTACTCTTCATGCAGCAGTGCCACATATTAAATCGGGACATATCTCGGCTTTGGGTCTAGATTCAAGTGAATTGGGTAATCCTCCCAAGCTGTTCAAGGAAGTTTATGATACTGCTCGCGAGTTGAAATTGGATCTCAACTATACTGCACATGCTGGTGAGGAGGGTGATCATACTTATGTGTTGGGAGCGCTGGATGATTTACGAGTAGACAGAATCGACCATGGAATTCGATCTGCTGAAGACGAAGAAACCTTGAAAAGACTCGCTTCTAAGAATATCATGTTGACGGTTTGTCCTATTTCAAACTTGAAATTAAATGCTATCAAGTCGATTGGTGATTTACCTCTTCGTAAATTTCTCGAATTGGGAGTACCTTTCAGTCTCAATAGTGATGATCCGGCTTATTTTGGCGGATATATTCTCGACAACTACCGTGAAGTACACAAGCATTTCCAGTTTGATTTTGCTACGTGGATCAAGATAGCGGAAAACAATATCCATGGTAGTTGGGTCAGTCAGGATCGCAAGGATAGTCTCTTGTCCAAGGTTCACGAAGTGAGGAGTAAATATGTCCATTTGGAAGACATTTAATGTAGTACTTTAGATTGACAACATGTGTAGATAGCTAATAAATGTTACATGTTTTTACATGTCGATTTCAACATACTCCCTTTGAGAAAGCAAGACTCCACGTTAATGACATTCCTCCGTCTAGCCATTGAGGCTGGAAATTCGTACTGAAGAACTTGTAACTATCTTTTGGATTGAACAAGGCGAGATTCAACATCAGAATTCCTTTCCATCCTGAGTCAACTTGGTTGACAATATGACATATCTTCTGATCCCATTCTTCCTTGACAAACTTGGCGCTTCGGACATACGAAGATATTGGAGTGACGGGTATCATATGAATACCTTGCACATATTCCGGGTTAAGACCAAAATAGGTGGCATGATCGATTTTATTTTCAAATGTGATGCCGCTAACCTTATTTTTGATAACCTTTCTGGGCTGGATATCGTTGTCATCTTCAAATAACATGTATTTATTCATTGCTCGTTTCATAATGGCAATCATGAGATTTCCACGACTCTCCATTGCGGCATCGCCAGAAACAAGCCCCCATAGTTTAAGGCTATAGGCAAAATGATAGTCTTCAGAAGTAGATTCTTCATCTTTACCATCGCCTGATAAAAACAATCCTTTTGCCCATGAATGACCAACAAACCAGTCAAAAGATCTGGAAATAGGAAACTCACTGTCTTCTCCATAGTTTGCCGTGTCCCTTACTAATGAATTCACATATACAATATTTTGCTCGATCCATTTACCGCCATACTCTTTGTCTAACTGACCGATAACGGCAGCAGCATGGAAAAAGTATCCGTAATGGAAATGGTGGTCGTTGTAATAAGTATTACCAAAGTCAGCGTTAGGGTCATTGAAACCGGCAACCGACACCAGTCCTTTCCAGGTAGTGTCATAGACGAGGGGGTTCTGCTGGTGATTAGCAGTGAACACAGCAAATGCTTCTTTCAATTTAGCCAGTCCTTTTTGAGTCAGGTTGTCATCTTTAAGAATGTATTTTGTGACAAGTAAAATGAATGCAAATTTGTCGAGACCTTTACCACTGAAATACATTGAGTCCAGACAACTTTGACCTTTGATATCTTGATCGAGCTCACGCTCGGCAGTCTGTTTGAGAAGCTGCAAATCCTGCTGGCAATATTTATTGTAATCGAAATTGGCGTCTGATTTAGCCGACATGTTCTGGGCCCAGGGTAAAAATCCAACAAAGTTAGGCAAATCTGGTTCTTCCATTTCAAGACAGTCGGTTACACAAGCAGTCATTTTACCCATGGTTGTAGAATCCAGTTGCACATTGGTCTTAGTGGAGGTAGTGGCACTTGTGAAGGACTCTACGTGGTGAGGCAGAGCATATATGATAGTCCTGCGACCGCGTCTACCTATACCACAGATGTTATAGTGGATTCTATAAAGTCCCGAGGAGCCATCTTTGCTAATACTGCCTTCAAGGCTAGCCGAGATAGCATAAGCACCAGCGGCATCATCATACACAGCATCGGCGCCTTCAGGACAAGATCCAACCTGAATAACAATTCCATCACTACCCACCATGGAATCAGCAACAAGGTGGTTATTATCTTTCAAAACAAGGGTTGGCAATTTAGCATGGCCGTTAGAGCATGAAACATAAGCAACCCAGTTGATACCATTGAATAATTTCAACAGATATTTTTCAACCCCATTCGTAGGACTAGCAACATGTTGCACAGATTGGAATCCAACTAAAGATTGAATCTGTGGAGTCAAATTCTTATATATACCCGTCACCAGACCTATACCCGATGCAAGAGGAATATTAATTGCGCTGGACGAATTACTAGTCAATCCTAGAGTCACATTGACGGATAAAGGAGTATGAGAATCAGTAATCAGGTTCACATTATTCTCTGTGAACTCCGTAGCGCCAAAGTTGACAGATTGAATGCCAGCAGGATTGAAATAATACTGGGCTGGATCATCATTAGGATCATTACCAAATACCCTTTGGCTTTCTGTACAGTGAGAGACGGCGAAGCCTAACAAATTCGGGGTTCGCGACCACCAAACCGCATAAGGATGGGGAAAAGCTGGCAGAGTCTTTTGATCAAGCAATAAATTTGCATAGAATTTGTTTGTCTGTACAGCTCCTTGAGGCTTAGGACCAAGGAACGGTAACGGATGAGCTTTCCGGGGAAACACGTCTGCAATGGGTGTTTTTATTGGTACAAAGGGGTTTCCATTGAATTTCGATGGACAAGGAGGGCCTACTGTCATGATGGAACGTCCAATGAGGGCCAATTAAATCGAGAGACAAATGGTAGTTGATGTTCGAGACGTATCTTGAACGTGGGTATTGAAGGCGTTAGATAGGTGCCTTTATTGGTATCGTTACCCTAGTATTCCTGCATACTCAGGGGTAATTATCTAGATAAGATAGATCGGTAAATAGTTTAAAAAGAGAATGTAAAAAGTATGCTTTTAGTTGCGTTTATCGAGTATATATTCTTTTTGGATAGCTTATAGACTGGCTGAGTAAATCCATATGGATTGAATATCAAGTGGTACTAAAAATAAGACCCGCTCTACAGCTTACGAGAGTCTATTCAACTAACCATCTAATTTTATCTACCCTTGCGGCACTAGAATTGATTTTCTGTCCTCCATCAGCACTCACTGATTGATGTCTCAATCCTCTGTTACCACTTTTAGATATCCGATAATCGCTTGATCTGCTGGCCGCCGCTTACGGGGGGCTTCTGCGTGAACGGGCCATTGCCATCCGCGGTAGGAACAGCGAATCAACGTTCCCACAAAAGCTCCAGCTCCAGATTCCCGAGAATCCATTTGTCCACTCATCTCATTTTGCTCGCTAGAAGGTTCTGGTTCTGCGTTCATTTGACTTGTTTTGGCAGACGTGTCTCTGATTTCCACCACAGATTTCTACCGTGCATATCGATATCACTTCCTGCCGCTTTGAAGCGGTTACCGAAGAAGTTCACCGAAAAAAAAAAACACTGCTGCAGTCTAACATTGTGCGTGATCTAATCGTGATTTAAACGGCGGCCACTACCACCACCATCACCACCACGAAAATAAAGTTCATCTGACTTTCGTTTTAAACAGTGCAGCTGACTATACACTCGTTTTTCTATTTTCGTTTCCTTTCTTTTTCAATCACACGTTACTGTTGTCAGAGATTCTGACCAAAAACACATCCTCCCGTTGATAGACATACAGACAGACAGATCCAAATCACAATGTCGGAGTCGGCTGTGAAAACTACTACTGACACAGACGAATCTCAGGCAGACGTGTCTTTGCACCACCTGGATCAGAAAGATCATGTAAACTACGAAACAGATGGCCAGATATACGTAGATGATGACGACTTTCATGATAGTAAGCCTACTGGGTTCTTGTTGGTATTGGTTATGGTGTCTTCAGTATCACATTTCATGTTTGGTTATGATACCGGATACATATCATCTGCTATAGCCAACATTCGAACCGATCTAAGTCCCGAGCCGTTGACATATGGCCAACAGGAGTTTATCACTTCGGCTACTTCTCTAGGCGCTTTCGTCGGGGCGCTTATGACTGGGTTTTTGGCTGATTTCATGGGCCGCAAGCGATGTTCCATGTTTGCCAATTTGTTTCTGATTGTTGGTGCTGCTATTCAATGTGGGGCCCATACTGTATGGACTATGATAGCAGGACGTTTTGTTATTGGTATTGGCGTCGGTCTAGGTTCGGTGGTCGCTCCTTTATACATTACTGAACTGGCCCCTCCTCGTTACCGTGGTCGGTTGACTATTATGGCTTCAATTATTCGAACTGGCGCTCAGCTTATCGCTTATGGAATTGGTGCTGGCCTGGATCATGTTAACCACGGTTGGAGAATTCTAGTTGGAATCTCCATGATCCCCTGCATAGTTCAAACAATACTGTTAATTCCATTGCCTGATTCACCGAGATATCTGGTTCAGAAAGGTAAACTTGAACAGGCCAAAAGAGCACTTTCTCGTACCCATTTCGGAGCTTCTGATAAGTCCATTGACAACAAGATAGCTGAACTGATTGTGACTACCAACGAGCTATATCCCGAAGGCACCACTGCTGTAGGGCGGTTCTTTTTGCATATTCGCGATCTTTTCCTGATTCCATCGAATTTGCGTGGCCTGGCCATTGTGTGTGGTTCTCAAGCAATCAATCAGTATACCTCATTCAATGCCTTGATGTATTTCTCGTCTACGATATTTGCCATGTGTGGGTTCTCGAACCCTACAGCTGTGTCGACAGTGGTAGCAGGTACAAACTTTGTTTTCACTGTTGCTGTATATTACACCATTGATCGTGTTGGCCGGCGAAATCTAATGTTGGTATCTTTGGTGGGGATGACTATTGGACTTGCTGTTAATGCAATTGCGTTTCATTTCATGGATATTACCTTTACCAATAACTCTGCTCATGCGGGGGCTGACAATTCACATACCTGGAGTATTGTGATTATAATCTTTATGATGTTTTACGTTGCGTTTTTTGCTATTGGTGTGGGAGCCATTCCCTGGCAACAGTCTGAAGTTCTTCCCATGAGTGTGAGAGGATTGGCCTCGAGTCTGGCTTGTTGTGTGAATTGGAGTGGAAGTTTGGTGGTTGCATCGACGTTTCTTACCATGATGGAGAACATTACTCCTACAGGAACATTTGCATTCTACACCGGTATCTGTGTTGTTAGTTTTGTTTTCATCTGGTTCTGCTTTCCGGAACTGAAGAATCTCAGTTTAGAAGAGACTCAGCTCATGCTGCAAGATGGATTCAATGTCAAGAGATCGGTGGCTCTTTCGAAAGAGAGGAGCAAAAGGAAAGAGATTTGAATTTAATTTTACTATGTACTTGTTATGATTATATTCACGAACTATTAATAAAATATGCATTTTTTTTATTTGCTGGACAATTCTTCAGCGTGATCTAATAAATACTGGCCCAATGCGCGAACTGGATCTTCAGGCCTGGATATGTTAGTTAGCTGTTCTCAGGATAATAGTCGATGAGGGCTGCTGCTGTTCTTACCTTTCGTCAACAAGCCATCGCATGCCTAATAAGACAGCAGGTGTGACATTTTTATTCAGCCATTCCCGAGTTGGAGCGCTAACTGGTAAGGTGGGTGTGGCCGTATTGGATTTGACTGGTTCCTCCTTGATTCGATCCTCACTGTCTATATTCATTGGATCCGGCTCTTCGTTGCTAGTGGTTTCGCCCCGCGCCGCCGAGTCAGGAATCGACTCGGGCTCAGGCTGTGTATGGGGTATTTCTGCTCCATTATTTAAAGGCTTGCTTTCTACCTCAGACATGTTCATCAACTTCAAGACCGATGGATGTCTCGCTCGCTTGCTCTTCTCACTGGCATATATAAACGGGTTCGAGAACCTCAGTTGTAGAATATTTCACGCCTAGGCAAAATCGCGTTACAATCTATTCTCAATAAATATAAATAAATATAAATCGGTGCAACCTGTTTCTATCAATCTATAAAGGTCACACCAGCAGAACTCATGCCTCCTTAGCTAGACCTTCCTTGACTACGTAAAAGTTGCCAAACTTCTCTGCGCTGACAGAGACTGGATTCCAGTTATTCGGTTGAATTGTTTCAGGAGCCGTTTCAAGTGAAGTGGAAGATAGATCCTCCAATTTAGCCTCGATAGGCTGGCCACGGATCCTCACCAGAGGCTCAATACCCTTTGTATCGACCTCACTAATGTGACCAACAAACGTCAGTTGCGTATCCAACTCCTGGAGCAGTTGATTGGCCCGTGGAGAGTCCTTGGCGACTGAATTAAGCCCGGCTTGTTTTAACAGTTTGCTCAGGGTTTCATATGTTGGACGATCGTCTAAAGCTTTAGTATCTGTGACGGCTTTTCCCAGAAGCTCAGAAACGCACCAGGTTGGCTCACTGACGAGCTGTTCGATGTCTTGTCGAGATAACAGGGTAGTACCCACATCACCCACACCACCTACAGCAGCATTGCCTGGCTTGGTAGCTGTATTGGCGGCTGCAGCTCCTGCTACATCTACTTTTCCGCTTGCACTAGCAGAAAGTAGGTACCTGCTAAATCTCAGCATATAGAATCTGAATTGTCATGTGTAATTAGGATTGTCTAATGTTCTGATGAATCTATATTATTTTCTATGTATGCGCAGCCGTACAGAACAAGCGGCTAGCGGTGACACTGCATTTGACAGGCAGTAAGGAGTGTATTCCTATAGAATATTCCTACAAAAACATCAGAGTTCCTTTAATTCACCAACAATTCACACCTTCTCATAGCATTGAAACATTTCTTGTTATGTCGCTTTTGTTGCATGAAACCGAACTACCCCGATCTATATTCTAGATCCCCATATCCCCCACGCGGCTAATGCAGCTCACCGAGTATATTTATAAACCAGCATTTATTCCAACATGTCGAATATGTTCTCTATTGCTTTCATCTTTAAATGTCTATCTTAACCTCTGATCAGCTGGACGCTTTGCGCCAGCAAGAACAAGACACTGTCTTACCAGCCTTCAATTCAGACGTTGCATGGGAACTGGGCCAGATTCTTCGTACAAATGCGCTGAAATTTCCCAAAGCAGTTCTCATCAGCATCACTGCCGTCAATGGCTTGATATTGTTTCAAACTACTACTCGATCCGGAGTTACTCTGGATAATCAATCATGGGTCGAACGCAAAAGAAGAGTCGTCACATATTTCGAGACCTCTAGTTACTACATGGGCCGGAACCTAGCCAAAGATAACAAGACCCTGGAGCTGTTTGGAAAGTCGGACAAAGACTATGCTACTCATGGTGGCGGGTTCCCCATCCGTGTCAAGGGTGTTGATGGAATTGTAGGAGTTATTGTAGTCAGTGGGCTCAAGCAGGAAGACGACCACGAAGTCGCTGTGCAGTCTCTTAAGGAATATCTTTCCAAACGTACATGATCTCTGAGACGAGCCTACAGCATTATATATCTCATTAAATTGACCACCATTGTTTACTCCCCTCTCTTCGCTCCTCGCTCGCTTCACCAACTTCGTCCATATCTTAAATAGGGCTAGGGCCTACTACAAGTCGTCGGTTTTGACTCGACTACTACTTCGCCTCTCCTCTATTATATTCACCCACGCTATTAAAAACTGCTCAGGAGGCTCATATCGTCTACTTTATTTTGTTTCTCTATTATAACCGGCGCTTGCGTCCGTTCTGTTTGCTCCCTTCCATCTGCTTCTTGTTCCGTCCGTCCATCTGTCCGTCTTTACCCCTCGTCATCTGCATCATATCCAACTCATTATGGATCCTTTCAATCAAGTCTATGCTGACGCGCAAGCCCAACTAATAGCTACAGAAAAACTTCTATCAAAATATCAGATTGAACCTACAAGTGACCATCTAATAGATGTCAATAACTGTGCTCAAGAACTGGTGGAAACCATTCATGATCTGTCCCAAAGCATAGGTGTAGTGCAACAAACCCCCAGCCAGTTTGGCATTACTGAACATGAAGTCAGCGATCGAATCTCTAAAGTGGCTCAATTGAACAACAAATTAGCCGACATCCAGCAAAGCATACCTAGAATAAAGTCATCAACCGAGCCAGACATCGATACTACCACTACTACTACTGCAACAGACATTGACGCTTCCGCCCCGTCGCCTTATCAGAACGATGGAGTGGGCCTCGAGTCCAACTTGATGTACCATGAAGCGATCCAAGAACAGGACACAGTACTGGATTCGGTTTATACCACAGTCAACTCATTACGAGAGCAGGCCCATGTGATGTCTCGGGAACTAGAAGACCAATCGTACCTCATTGAGGATTTCGACCGGCAAGTCGACACGGCAGGAGATAGACTACGACGAGGAATCAAAAAAGTAGACTGGGTAGTTAAAAACAACAGAGAAACACTAAGCTCATGTTGTATAACATTACTAATTCTAGTTCTTGTAATCTTGCTAGTATTGGTTATAGTGTTATAGTGTTATAGGTCAACAGTGTAATAGTCAACGGCGGGCTCGGCTGCTTAATGCCCCGCTAGTTCCATGCAGGTTTCCGCCCGCTAACCCCTCTCGCCTTGAGATTCAACCGTTTTACTCCTCCCCCTGTTACTCGTACTGGTACAGTTGCGGAAAAAATAATAATTTCAGATTCTGTTTGCGATAAGTATGTACCTATTCGGGGAGCCAGATCTGCACATCGTTGCCGATAAGATTGCACGGCTGCCATGACCGCCCTGTTTTGCTAATCAATATTAACAAATATAATCACCCCATTTTTTCCCACCATAAAACGGAAACGGGGTTCCATTCGGATTTTTTTTTTTCTTAGGCAAGCAAACCTGGTCAGTCAGTAGTCATTAAGCAATCGGACAGTGAGTAATTTTTGTCAGTGACCAAATTTAGCGAATCATCGACGGCAGCTACGAGTAACGGAAAACGAAAAACGAAAGGCGAAAAGCAAAAAACGGACAAAATAGTTGCCGTGGTCATTGAAGACGGAATACTCGCAGATAATACCGAGTAATATTATATACATATATATATATATATGTGTATACGACGACTAATTTCCAGGGTTTTACAACACCGATAAAAAAGCGTTAAAAAACGCCAACAACAGCTGGATCCTAGATACTCTTGACTGTCAATATAAATTATTAATGGACACAATGAAACAGGACAAACAGGAAATAGTAATAGTTGGTGCGTTATCTTCGCCTTGGCTAGCTTGACTAGTAATTACTAACAGAACAAATAGGAGCTGGAATCATTGGGGTTTGTACCGCGTACTATTTGACTCAGCATCCGTCTTTTGACTCAACTAAGCATCATATAACCATTCTTGAAGCCCGCCGTGCTGCTGGCGGAGCGTCGGGAAAGGCAGGTGGATTACTGGCATTATGGGCGTTCCCTCAACAGATTGTACCATTGTCTTTTAGATTACATCAAGAGCTGGCTGATCTATACGATGGCGAAAAAGAGTGGGGATATCGACGACTCAATACATTGAGTCTCGAGGGCAATCTGAGCACCAAGAAAGAAGCGTCGGGCAAAACAAACCTGAGCACCGACCCCCCTACAAGATATTCCAAAAAACCAGTCCATGGTGGTGAGCCACTTCCTATGAACCTGGACTGGATCCGTCCCGAGATTGTCGAGAACTGGTCGAGTATCGGCACTCCAGAAACAACCGCCCAAGTACATCCATACAAGATCACTACGTTTTTACTGAAAAAGGTTCTTGAGACTGGTGCGGCAGAGATGGTTATTGGTAAGGTGGTCAAGCTCCGCAAAGATGCCGATGGCGCCGTAATTGGCGTCAGTTATGAGAGATATGACAAGGACAAGATATTTGGGAGCAATGACAATATGAATGGCAATGGTAATGGGACTACAGAGACGGCAGCAACGGCAGCAGGAGCAGCAGACAGAAATACTGGCACGTCGGGTGAAACTTCTACAATCGATGCGGATGCTAGTAAAGTGGTGCTCACAATGGGTCCATGGACGTCCAAGATACTGCCTACTTGCCCTATTTCCGGCCTTCGAGCTCATTCCATCATAATCAAACCTACTCGCCCTGTATCAGCTCATGCCATGTTCACAGAGCTCAAAGTAAGACGCGGCCAGTATGTATCACCAGAAATATACCCTCGTAAAGACGAGGTGTACCTCTGTGGTGAAGGAGACACTCTGGTGCCGACTCCCGACTCGACAGACGATGTTGAAGTCGACACCAGTCGGTGTGAGGATCTTTTCAAGTATGCAGGAGAGATTTCGGAGGTTCTGCGAGGAGGCCGGATTCTCCGTCGCCAGGCCTGTTATCTACCTGTCACTGACATTGCGTCCTGTTCAGGGCCTCTGATTGGTCAAACAAACGTCCAGAACCTGTATCTTGCCAGTGGTCATAGCTGTTGGGGTATTAACAACGCCCCTGCTACTGGTAAGCTCATGTCTGAAATAATTCTTGATGGTAAGGCTACCAGTGCCAGTCTGAGTGGGCTCGAGCCAGAGCTGTTTTTTGATGCAACCAGTCTAGATTAATCGAGTCAAACGTTAGCTTTTTTTAGTCTGCCTCCGGCGGTCGTACAGAGCTGAGTGAAATCTGCCTGTCCATAAGCTTTGATCTCAATTACGCAACCGCGCTCACATATTTTCGCTGTCGATGTTTTGTTATTTCCTTTATAAGCCTTGATGCGGCTGTCCGAGTTCTTATCCAAGAAGCAGGTACTGAGTTTCCTTCCATGTTTAGATTGTTGGACCCCCGACAAGAGTGGGGTGGAACTCACTAACCAATCGGTATTTTACAAAGTGCGATTGCAAGCATGAATGGAACGAGTCCCGATTAACTTTGCATAAATTCACATCTAATTAATCCGAATCATCATGGGTGTGGATCACCTATGGGAAGACGAGGATCTAGAAAAAAAGTACAAGTCACTGAAACAGTTGGCTGCTGACTTCTATGAACAGAATGGTAGAGCTGCAAGGGTCGTCCTCGATGGAAATATCATCCTATATCAATTAAAAGGCATCAACAATAGAATCAAAGATTGGACTAGCGAGGCACTATTTTATCGCTTATCGATGAATAAACTATTGGCATTCATTGAGGCCGGGATCGACTGTGTCATTGTATTTGATGGGCCTGGGAAAGCCTCGCTTAAACGAGGAGTAAGCTATAATTTCTACGGAATGGACGACTCGAAAGAAGAATATATACTGAGATGCATTTGTCGAGATATCGGCATTCCAGTAATAAAAGCGGCTGCTGAAGGTGAAGCAGAGTGCTCTTGGCTTCAAATGGAGGGCAAAGTGGATTATGTCTGGACCGAGGATACCGATTGTTTGTTATTCGGAGCCACGGAGATTCTCAGGTATAGAAGTAATACTGTGGAATATGAAGATAATAATGATAACGAACTTGATAATGATAATGATAATGATAATGATGAATACGAGTACGAAGAGACTGGGGACGCATCTGACCGCACTCAAAATGCAGACGCAGGTAATGGAAAAAGAGATACTGGAGTATCCAGAAACAACGGTGGAGGTTCTACATCTGCAGCTGACAGAATGGTTGAAATCATTCATGTCAAAAAAACATCTGGGTTCGACCGTCCACAGTACATTTTAAGAGCTCTATTACAGGGAGGCGACTACCACACCGGTATTAGGGGCCTGGGATCGGAAAAAGCTCGACGCATCAGTACAAAGGAGACGGGATTTGCTCAACACTTGGCTGAGATATACGGATGGGATGATACTGACCAGCTGTCCAGATCTCAGGGTAGTCAAGGCTTCATGTCTAGCAGCAATGAAAAGATTAAATTATGGCGCGAAAGGCTCAATCATGAACTAAAGACAAACGAATCCAAGTATTTACACAGAAAGTGCAATGCGTGCATCCCAGATGACTTCCCTCACAAGCATCTCGTGGAGAATTATTTCTATCCAATGGTGCGTAGTGAAACGTTTGACAAAGATATTGCTATTGGCAAGTTCCCGGATGTGTTGAGTATGTTTGACAACTATCGCAAAGCTTACCGGGAGCCAAACTCCTCGGACAACACCATTTCAAAAGAAGACTGGAATGACAAGATATGGTCCACATTTGTCAAAAATATTGTTTTTCCATTGCTTGTCTTGAGGATCAGACTTTGCCAGGATAAAGAAATATGGTATAAGAGTGTGACACCGACCAGGAGTAAGCGTTGGCCATTGCTGAATTTATACAAGGTCACTTTAAAGCCAGATCATTTAGCTGATGTTCTTGGTATTGACTCGTTAGAACCGCCCCCATTTCATATGCTCGGTAGAACAAGCAGCGTCACGCTCTCCAGAGAGTCCCATGTACCCCGTGGTTTGCAGAAATTCAACCCTACCAGACAGATCTCAGCAATCATTCTCAAACAAAGTGCTCACAACCTACTTGCCAGGCCCATCAATTCGGCGAAATCTAAAGTCAAGGGTCCAGCTGCCAGAGCTCATCTCAGCGCGTTTACTAATCAAATAGTCAGTGTTCCTGCTGATAAAACCAAGAAGCGTTCTCTTTCAGGTCGCAGACAATTGTCTAGATCTGCACCACCATCTAGAAACAAGAGTCTGACTGATTTCTTTACTTCCAGTAAGGCCAGGGGGAAGGTTCCTGCTAAGCCTTCAACCCCCGATCTAGATCAGGGACCCAAGCTGGATATCAAAAGAGCACGCATCACTGCTTTTGATGGCGAGTTCACTGTCAGTAATAGCAACCTATCAGATCTGTTTGAATTATCTGATGTTGAAAGCGAACTGGCCAATGAGGGTTCTGGAGCAGCCAGTGATCCTGTCATATTATAATTATTTATTACATGACCAATTTTTATTTTTATTTTGTGAATTGAATAATATATAATTTTGTTTATTGTAAATGAAAAATAAATATTTGGCTTTTTTCTACTTTTAAACCTTACGTCGAAGACTCCTTCTCTCCTCGCTCTTCTGCAAAAATGTAGAGTTGCTCGTATTGATAAGTCTGGTCCCCGTGCCTGCAGAGCCTCCCTCTACACCCGCAGATGCGACTCGCGTGCGGGCAGCAGAACGTCCTCCAACAGCTATTGCAGCAGCAGTGGCAGCAGTAGCAGCGTTACTTTCCGACAAGGCAGTAGCTTGGTAATAGTACTCCTTTGCTCTGGCCATTGCCAACATCCACTCCGAAGTACCTGCCGGATCCTCGATCGTAATCAATTTATGATGTGCTTCAACAATAAAAGCACCAGTGTTTGTTTTACGATTGAACTGCAGCTCACGTATGCTGACCTGAGACAAGGCAATTGGAATCTCAAGTCTTAACCGCCTGTCTTCATCACAAATCAATAGTCGAGCAGCACTAGTAATTATTACTATTCTCCGCTTACGCTTGTTTGAACTCCCATTGAAAAACTTGCTGATGATGCCGGGCTCTCTGTCGTCTTCCTCTGTATCAGGATGGGAGCTCATGGTCCCCGAAGTGAGGACAGCAACTGTACCTATCTTTAAGACTCTTTCTTCATGATGGGTAAGCAGAGAAGCCCATTCGGCGTCCAGTTGTGATACTGGCGGAATAATAAGCTTCGGAGACGCGCTAGGAGGTGTCGTAGTGCCAAGCTTATTATCGGGCGTCCTGGCTCTCTGGACTGTGGCACCCAGTCCATTACGAGATACTGGAGGCTGCAAGTCTGTTGGTGTTAATGGCGGTTGTGAGCGCTGTTTCGCTTGCTGTGAATAGTTGGTAGTCACTATTGGCACAACTGGTTGGGACTGTGCTCTCTTTAGTGCTTTTAGCGACTCGGTGGCCTTTAGGGTTGCCACAGAGGGTTTTGGTCTAGTATTAGCTGGAGACGTTGGCGACTGATTTACTATACGCGCTGCCGTGGTGGATGAAATGGATTGCTGCTGTGGCGATTGTAGCGGTGGTTGTTGTTGCTGACGTGCTAGGGGCTTACCTAAAGCTGCTGCTGCTGCTGCCGACGCTCGAACTCCTCCGCTAGGAACTGCTTGTCTGGCAGTGACAGGCCCACCTGGTGATGGAGGAGTATACACATTTCCACGAACCTTCATCTGAGACGGGGGAAGACGATTAGCAGGGTTCGTCGCTAACTTGGGGTTGGAAATCGACTTTGCAGATGCCTTGTATGGCATGAGTCTGGGCGGTGGTTTCTTCCATATGCTATGGCGGTCCCAATCTACCGCAGAGAAAAAGTCATGCTTCTTAATCCTGGGAAGGTCGAGTCTATTTTTGGGGTTCAGCACAAGCAGCTGCTTTATCAGATCTCGTACCATATAAGGAAATCCTGGAGGATACGAGTATTGAAGCTTGACGATTTTTTGAAATGTCTGATATTCATTTGCTGCTTTGAATGGTGGTCGACCTGCGATCATTTGATATATAATACAACCAAAAGCCCAAATATCGGATCTTTTATCAGTGGCTTTTTCTGTCAAAAGTTCTGGAGAAACATACTCGGCAGTCCCCACAAAAGAATTGGTACGGACTTCTTCGGGATACATTTCATTGCCATTTTCGTCCTTGACAAGATCCAAGAGTTTGGCAGTTCCGAAATCGGTGATTTTGATTCTCATTTTGTAGTCTAGAAGAATATTTTCAGGTTTTAGATCTCGATGGATGACTCCCTTGGAATGCATGAAATCCACGGCATCTAAGATTTGGGCTCCATAGTATCTTGTACAATCTTCATCTAACGAGCCCATTTGTTTGATCAACGATAATAGCTCACCATTGGCAGCGAAATCCAAAACAAAGTACAGGCTTCGTTCGTCCTGGAAAGTGTAGTACAAACGGATGATCCCTGGATGGTCACCCAGGCGATTCAAACTATTCTTTTCAATATTGACATACTTGACTTTTTTCTCTTTGATGATATGCCGTTTGTCCAGTACCTTGATTGCATATTCTCGGAGACTCTGTTTATCAGAAGCAGCCACGACAGTTGAATAAGAGCCTTCTCCCAAAGTCTGGCCAAAATTAAAATCTTTAACTCCTTTTTTAGTAATGACAGTCGTAGTATGACCTGCTGAATCTACCTCGGAATGTATAACTGCCGCAGCGCCTCGTTCCTTCCATTCTTCAGAAGATGATACTGCTTCTGGTGCATACTGGTTTAAGTTGGACACTGATCGAGATGGGGGAGCTGGTTGGCTGAGCATGTTAAAAGATGACGATGATGACGGCTTCGGTACAAACGCAGGAGCAAGGGCTAAAGCCGTAGGTACAGGGGCGGGTATCTGTGATGATGGCGGAGCGGGTGCCTGTGGTGGTGCCTGTGGTGGTGCCTGTGGTGGTGCCTGCGGTGGTGCACTGTCAGAGTAAACTGATGATGAAGATGAAAGACGTTGATGATGATGGTGAAGGTGGTGGTGATGGTGGTGGTGATGGTGATGTTTGTCGTAGGAGGGGATTTGAGCTTCTTGCGTGCTGTAGCCTACACCTGAGCCTGGAGCTTGAGTCTGGCTCGAATTATACGGGTACACTTCATCTGACGGGGATTGCAATTTCTCGTCGACAGAATACCGCTGTACTATGGTACTAGGAGACGAAGGCCCTGGCGAAACAGCAGGAGGACGAGAAGGGCTGCCTTTATTCCCTGTCGCGGCCATGTCCTGTCCCACACTTTTCCTTGTTACATGTCTTCGATGAAAAGGATTACTGACATGAAAAGGGTGGCTAGGCTTTGGATCTATACCAGTGGTGACGTATTGGCTAGTATTTTCCATAATGAAATGACAACAATTGTACAACGATGGTGCAAAAAAAAGAATGGACGCTCTTCAGGAGTTTTGTTGTTTTTTATTGAACCCAGTATGAGATTTTCGGGCTTCTGGCTGGCTGCTGATAGAAACTAACTACTGCACCAGTTTATAGCCAAACCATAAGTGAGCGACAGATGAGGACAAGAGGGCCACAAATACACAAAAAGAAGGTATTGCATGTGATGAAAACCAAGCAAACACGGACCGATATCTATAAGACCACCAGTAAATACAAGAAATATAAACAACAATAACAACAATAACAACAACAACAACCAAAATACCTTTATGTTGGTCTGTTTCTGTTGTTTCGAACCCAACCTTCTGTTCTATGATTATAGTTGTACGCCGTCGGTTGACAGCGTCTTTGACGGTTGGTCTAGCAGTGATTTATATCTTGTGTCGCCGTTTTACAGCGAATGTTATGATGATATGTGAGAAGCTGATGATGATAGTGATATATGCGGTGGTGGTGCTGGTGGTAGAGTGGGGTGGTAATACGCGCGGTCGGTAGCTACTGTTTGTTTTGCTTGTTATGCTTTATTGCGCTCACAAGCAGACTCTTTCAGGCAGACTTTCAGGCAGCTTGCGCTCAATGCTGGCGCGGAACGTCGAGCGGATGGGCTCGGCGGTTGGCTGGCGGGGCGTGGGCAGTATTCTGGGGGACTTGCGGTCAGGCGCGGCAGGCGGGCGGCCCGGCTGGGCGTTCGGCACCGCTGCGGCAATGCTGTGTGTTGCAAAAGATGAATCGGGACCCGCTGGGCTGGCTAAGGTTGCTGGCCTGTTGTGTTTCCTCCCCAAGAGCAATAGATAAATCCACTTGTGTCTGTGTTGTGAGCGTAGCATGCGCCTGGCTCGGTTACTTGGAAGCTGGGAATGTTCGCGGCTGCAGCTGGCCCTGGCAAGGGCGGATGCCACCCACACTGTCTCCCATTCTAAGGCGTCGTTTTGTAGCCATATCCGCCAGACAAGCCGCCCATTCATGCACAAAATTGCTCTTGACAGCCAGCCTGCAAGCCAGATGCGCGCGTGGTGGTGTTCTTTGTGGTTGAGCTCAAAAGAGTGTGGGGGTGAGGTGGACACCTAAGGAGCTCCTCTACGATTACGTATGAATTAAGGAGCTCCTCTGCCTGACCTATCTGGTAGTTGGCGTAAAGCTGGCCTGTGCCTCAACGCGGTGTAGGGGCAGACGTACACTGATTTAGGTGCTATCCTTGTAGGTTGGCAATTTAATAGGCATAATAAAACTCCAGGCAAGAGTAAGTAGGGAAAACGAAATCCAGACTTAAGTGACAGTCTGACCCTGGGAATTTGGTATACCTGCCACGAGAACTGTATATACAAAGTTGACTCGATCTTGATTTATTTTATCTGCTGACCTCTGTCCCTCAGAGTTATATACAACAACTGAGATATACGTGGGGAAACGGATTCAGCGTATGCCACCAGATAATGTGTTTGTTTCATTTTAATGTCGCACTGAAAAACATCCTCCCTCTTACTTCAATCTGCCATCCAGCTTATATTGAGTATGAAATGTATATCAGATGTACCTCGGGGCATTTTGTGGATTTGAAACGATACGCAGAAGATTATCATGACCCCCTGCATCTTTTTATTTACCTTGCACAAATATTGCGATCAATTAATGCCCTTTATGTAATAACAGGTGACTTTTGATTCTGCAATAAATGAGGATCTGGTATTTTCAACCCTTATACGACCTGTAAGGAATCGAATCCTTTCTGAATCTCGTGATCATATCTCGTGACCATACCTCGTGATCATACCTCGTGATCACATCTCGTGATTATACAAATCAGGTTACCATTCATTGTGAAGAATCATTTTATTATAAATATCCAAGTCAGTCCTTTGTATTAAATAATTAGTCAATCATGGAATAACAAATTAAATATTAAGACTTTGTATTAAGGACCATCCAACGGAGAACCCTTGAATCCTTGAACCCTGGACCTAGTAATAACCTGAACCCTGACTCCGTTAAGATCATCTAAGATACGAATTCTTACACTTGGTAGCGACACACCGACCCTGAACCTGAGAACTAGCCCTGACACTGTAGCTCACAATGACCCC